>JANHAO010003862.1:0-25409 GCA_026873985.1 Saraca asoca | reverse complement strand
CTTTATATCTAACCCACAGATTGTTTAGTTGTGGATGCGATAGTACCCAATCAAATTGGTCTAGGGCACCCATCTACACTAACAGGTTCTCCATTGAAAAACGATTTCAAGGCGTACATCCACTTCTAAATTTCAATCCAAGCTCAAATCCACTAATCAAACCTCTAAGTTTGCACAGGCACTTGAAAAAGTCTCAATACACTAATTACTCAGCCACAATTGTTAACCCCTTTGAGAACCTCACTCAAAGAAAAGAAAAAGAGCTCAACCATTCTACTATCCTTAGTTAGGCTACCCTAAGAAACCAATAAGTGTTTAAGATTTGATCACAAGGAAATTTGACACGAACACAACAGTTCAAAAAATACAAAGATGAAGAACAATAGGATTAAGATAACTCAAAGTCAGCTCAAATCAATGAAAGGATAAAGAGATTTGAAGAACAGATATATATACATATATATATATATGAAAGAGTTTGCCTTTGAGTATATGTGTTTTCGTACTATAAAAAATGTGTAAAAAGAGTATTTATAGTAAATGAAATCACACTTTAAAAAACTAGTTGTTATGTGCAATTTTACTCCTGCGATCATGATCACGAGCATGATCGCAGGTTTAATATTTGAAAAATGAGTAAACTCGCGATTGGAATCGCAAGGTTCAAATATGAAGCACTCGATTCAAATCGCTAAAATTCAATTCAAATTTTGATTTTGCTCACCCGAAATTGCAAACCTTCAGGAATGCCAAAATTGAATATGATTCGACTTATGATCAAAATCGAAGATCAAAATCGAAGATATGATCGATTCGACTCACACAAAAAACAATTCAAAACTCAATTCAAATCACGAGGCATGAAAGCTTACCCTGTAATCGCAAGCATGATCACAAAAATAGTGTAAACCAGCTTAATTCGAATCATGGGTCCAGGACAAGAAAAATTTAAAATTTTTCAGGACTTCCAATGACTTTAACAATTTTAAACCTTATCAAAACACTCCAACTACTCAACTTCTAGCCAAATAAATATGGCAAAACATTTAGTACTAATTTGGAATGTTTTTGGTATAATTTTTTTCAAAAGATTTGTTTAGAAAACTAAAGGTAAAACTTCCAAAAATCATTTTCAATTATGAGTTAATTCCAACAATCCTAATTCTTTACATACTATAACAAGAAAAAGGCCTAAACTAAATCTTCAACTTGAAATGCATGACCATCTTAAATTGAACCACCGAAAATACTCAATTAAAGCTTAACGAAAATGTTTGTTGGCATCAAAATATCATTTTGCTCAATTTAGGAAATTAAAGGCTAAGGATAACATGATATTTTTCATAAAATACTTCATAATCATCAAGCACCAGTTCCTCATCTCTCAATACCAAATTCAAGTTAGTGATTACTAGATATAATTTCAACATTTCAACCTAGTCCTTATAATTTACCTAAATTCTTGTATAGGTTTCCATCATTAAATACATCTAATACTAACCCATTAATTAATTTGATGAAAACTAGAAAATTTTCCTTTAATTTCAATCCAAAATATTGAAACCCGTAACTATGTTTTCTGTCCAAAAAAATTTCGTTTAAAAATACCATTCATCCTAGTTATGTTCAAATTAAATTGTAAGTCTTGTTTGGTATGATAATTTGAGATAGAATCATAAATTAATTTAAAGATAACAATATGAATTGTGTTCATATTGAAGAAAACCCTTTCTAGGAAAACTTAAAAATTCAATTTTGTGGTTCTGTTTCAAGAAAAGTAAAATACACATAAATTCTAAAATTTATTTATGCATAATACATTAACAATATTTAGAAATTATTCATATAAAAAATACAAATTAATTTTGTTTTAAGATTATGATTTTTCAAAACAATGAACTCATTTTCTTGATTTATCAATAACGTGATATAAATAATTTCTAATTAAATTTGCATAATATCCAATCATGTAACATGATAAAATAATTGGCTGTAATACCAATTACATGAAATTGCAGTACAGAATTAAACTAATTATCCAAATCTAATTTATTGTATTACATAGCATAATGATGATGATGATGATGTACTAGAATTACTTATCTTGAGAAATTTATAAATTCATTGAGTTGAATAAGTAAAATCCTATTAGATTCACTCTTCTTGATCTTTAACGGCTTGTAAGAGAATGCATCTAGGAATCTTGATAGGGAAATTGGAAGAACTAACCTAGGATAAGAGTAAGAACCTCCCTTGTATATATTAACTTGATTGGACTAAGCTGGGCCATCACATAATAGCCAAATTATAAGGCTCATGTAACTAATAACTACAATTAGCCTACTAAATTTCATATTTAACCCTATAATATTATTACTTTTAAATTTAGCAAATTTACAATGATTAATTGATATTTGTGTAATTCAAGTTTGATAAAACATTCTAAATTATAGAAATCCTCATGAAAGATTCTAGCATCCCAAACATGCTAAAGAATTTTAAAATAAAGGTCCCCAACATAGAGTTTCAATTCCTCAAACACATTCTTATTCCTTTGGTTCCATACACTCCAACTACCATCTTCGATTCTTCCAAGATTCTGAACTAAATTCAACCGTTTTTGCTCCTATGAACAATTATTTCATGTAGAAATATCAACTAACTCAATAATAATTAAAGAATTTATTCCAAGTAAAAGAGTCAACTAACCTCATCCAAAGGTTTTCAACCTTGGTACAATCATGAACATAATGTAGAGCATTTTCACACTTAACATTACATCCAGGGAAAATCGAGTGGACAAATGAAGTGTGACCATTCTAAAATTTGTTAGAATCTTGTCATGTGCCAAAATCCAAAGAAACATGCAAATTTTCTAAAGAGGGGAATGAGACTATATAATATAAAATGATTTGGATAAGTGATTTCTTTAAATTAAAAGTCATTTTACTATTATTTTCTATACTTTCCTTTTGTCTTCAAGCATAGGAAATAAAAAATAATAATTTTCAGAAAAACATTTCTATCTTAAACATAGGGGTGTTAAACAGGCAGGCCGGGTCGGATCGGGCCCAAATCCGTTCGAATCGGGCCTAAATGGGCTAGATTGTCTATCCAGTCTAGCCCGCTCATAGACCGAATCAACCCATGTGCCAACCTATTTTTTAAGGGAAATGAAAAAAATTATATTTTAGCCCCTAAACTTCTCACCACCTTTTACAAAGGCCCACCCGAACAAAAATTTTTTAATTTAGTCCTTACGAAGTTTTCACTTTAGTCCTTCCTATTTTTTTTTTCAGGTGTTACATGGCCTAACCTGTTTAGGCCCGCAGTCCGATTCGTATCCGTGTTGATTCGGCCCGCTTGGACTGCAATCTGTCAGGCTTGACCCGTTTGAGCCTGTTTGAAAACGAGCCTAACTTTAACATGCTCAGCTCGCTCCAAATCTGCGAGCCTTAAACCCATTTCATAGCCCTACTTAAACAAACGCACCCTACGTCTCTTCCATTTTTTTCATTTTATGTCTACTCTCTATTTTAATCTTAGAAATAGATTACTGACTTAATTATGAAGAGTTTATCAAAAGTATTCTAATTTTAGGCTTTTTGATTTCTTGTTTTGCAACTTTTTAAAAATATTTGATGACGCAAAACTTACACAACATAAGATAGCACAAAATAATTGATATATATATATATATATAATTTAATTATATCATGTTCACAATTATTAAAAAAAATTGAAAGATATGAGTGATAAAAGTATCATTAGCACTACAATTTCTTTAACACAAGAATCCAATGCGTTTATCCATAGGTTTATAATTAGTTTATCTTGTTGTCTTAAAAGGATAATATTATTTTCATGTTTTTTTCTTTTTTCAAGATGTCATAATGTTGATTGAAAGTGAGAGATGCCTAATAGAAGTTGAAGTCCACCCCGTGAAACAATAGAAATTTAGCCATTAGCTTAGCAAGAAGACAAAGAACCAACATCAATCAAGATTAGATAATTAAGATTTTTTTTTGGTAAATGTTAGGTAATTAATTTTAATTCTTTGTGTGCGGGACACTTTAATCTTCTTATATTTTATCAAATCTCAGTAGCACTACAAGTAGCCCAAAAGGTACCACGTAAACATAACGGTGGTTGCTGAGAAATTCCGGTCTGTATCAGTGATAAAGACTTCTCAGCTTCGGCAGATTCTCGGTGGCAGAAAAATAAGGGCATGTTTAGCAGTATTTTTATTTTTTTATTTTTAAAAATTACTTTTAAAATAAGTTTTGAGATATTTTTAAAAATTATTTTTAAAATAATATTTTAAAATAAAAATTTTAAAACCATTTTTAAAAGCAGTCTTATCAAATAATTTTTTATTTTATTTTTTTCAAAAATAAAAAATAATTTTTAAAAATTGTTTTCAAATAAACCCTATCAAAAATCAGAAATTTTTGAAATCTTTTATAGATTTTGATAGAATTATAACTTGTTATGTGTTTTTATTATACATAAAATTCATACAAAATTGTAAGTTCTATAAAAAAATATAAAATTTTGTATGTAAAATTATAAATTTTGTATTAAACTATCATAAAAACTTGTAAAATATAGAGAGAATCTCTGTCTTCTTAAGCCTTTTAATTCTTCGCTGAACTTCTGGAAAAATTTCATCTTATTATTAATCTATAAAGCATTAACTGGTCTCTAGGAACCCTTCAGAAATCAAAAATAATTCTTAAACTATCAATGATTTCATTAATTTTCTGGTTTTTTTTCCCAATATTATAATATTTTTTCCCAGAGTTGGTGATGCGAGATGTACTGCAAAGAATAAGTTATTAACTTTTCCCCTATCTCTTCCTTTTGATTCATAAGATTTGCCTCAGCTGACACACATAAGAATTGATGTTGCAGTTTCACCTCTTTTTTTTAGTCTGACCTAAGGAATAAATATAATAATGGCTAGTGGGATGTATTTATAAGAGGAGTTTAAATTTGATATATTCTCAATGGAAAATATTTTACATTATTCATAAATTGGAAAATCTCATATTATAAAATAAAAAGTAGTTAACAATTTTTATCAATAGTAAAAAAAATTTAATAATTTTTAGAAAAATATATTTTACCTATCAATAATTTAATCTTAATCTTAATTTATCTGTCCATAATTTAATGTGTTCTAGAAAGATAATTTATGATTTTCATTGTCAACACTTTTACTTATTTGTAGTAATTTTTTATTCAAATTTAAAAAAATTTATTATATATCAGTTACATGCTTCATATTTAATTCTAATTTGATCATAAGTATGCCTTATTGTTCCCGATTTTCTTTTTTGCTTAAATTTAAAATTTAAAAAATTATAAAAATTAAAAGTAAATTTTTCTTAGGTTTTTAGATTTAGGTAAAAGAAGAAATTAAAAATGATAGAATAAAATTAGGGTTAAATTAAGGTTAATTAAAAAATTTGTAATTGATATGTGATAAAATTTACTAAATTTAGATAAAAAAATTAAAAGTATAAATTATAGATTACTTTTTTACTATAGTTTAAATGATAGGTAAGTAAATTAAAACTAAAATTATATCACAAATATATAAAATATATTTTTTATAATTTTTTAATGATGTAATAATACAATAATAATGTAAAGTTGATTTACATGGACATCATACTATATTTAATTCTTAAGAGGCTAAGTAAGACTAAGAGCACTATTTCTTGTGATTAATAATTACAAGGAAATTTAGATCAGCATTTTTTTCAATTCTATCGTTCAATACATCTGATCAGAAAGCAACATTTTACCAAACGCAATGGGTTGCTGCCATTGGTTTCAGTTCTTTCTATGTTGATTTGCCGCGTAAAACTGTTGGTCTTGAGATTTCTTCGAAAACAATTATCATCGCTTTTAATTTGTGGACACTATTTTTATTCGCATCATGTCTTTGTACCGTTCATCTGACATGATAATAAATATTGATAAATTATTCATAGTAATTTATATGTATTTTGAATAATCTACTTATTGGATAAGTAAAAAGATTAACTACACTTTGTCAAAGAATTCACAAATGAATTCTTTTCACACAAACTATAATTCCTTATTTGAAAAATAAAAAATAAGACTTTTTAATGAATTTAAAATTAAATTTATAAATAATTTTATACACAAATTCAATTTAAATAAATTAAATTAAAAATTTTTATGTTTTGAAATGAAGGGTAAAAGATTAATTTTGCAATTGAACTTATAACGCCTTTTTTCCCTTAGAAATTTGTATTTTTTTAATTAATTCATTTATTTTAAAAATTGAAAAAAAAGTAATTTAACAATAAAAATATTTAACTTCTTAATGGTTCATTTGGTATGGAAATGGGAATGGGTAAAGAAGTGGGAATGGGAACGGAATGTAATGAAATTACCATTCTATAATTTGGTTTGGTACGTTTAAGAATGGATCATTTTTATATTTGATATAATAAAATAATGTAAAAATGTAATGAGAAAATTCATTTGTCATGGATGTTAGAAGCTAAAATTTATTTAGATACAAATAGCCTTTGAGACATAATTAAATAAAAAAAATGAAGCATCTAATCAAGATAAGGCCAAAGCAATTATGTTTCTCCATCATCACTTTCATGAAAGATTAAAAACTAAATAAACTTACAATAAAATATTCACTTATTCTTTGGAATAGTTTAAACGAAATGTATGACCAACAAAAAATTGTAATCCTCCTAACAACTCATTATAATTAGATACATTTACGATTATAAGAATTTGAAATCATGAGTAAGTATGACTTAGTAATCTTTACAGTCATCTTTCAATTAAAATTGTGTGGAGAAAAAAATTACTAATAAGGTTATGTCAGAAATAATATTCTCCACTTTTCACATATCAAATGTGCCCTTGCAATAGCACTAACATAAAAGGGGTTTTAAGATATACTCTGAACTCATTTCATGTCTTTTTATTATTGTTATATGGATTTCTCAGAAGAGTGTTTTAGATCGATTAAGATTTGTTTGGAGGCCCAGTTGGCCTGGTAGAAGCTCAAGCAAGAATCGGATGTCACCAAGCGAGAACCAAGGATCATCAGGGACGAGCCGGAGACATCTTACTGATGGATCCCCCAACCCCTCAGCGAGAAGCCCGTGGCCCTCAGAGGGAGCGATCAGACGCAAGCAATAAGGTCAGTCAAAATTATCATCTCGCTCAGCTCCCAGCTCGTCCACTTACAACGGCAGCCTGTACGGAGCCCAATCAGCAACCCGATGCACCCATTTCTTATTGACAGCTCAGCCTCCAAACTTACACATCAACCCTCCGAAAATCTGACAATGATTTGTTTAGCATTAGTTATTCAACACCAAGCATTAAATGTCTGGAACGACGGAAGTAATCATTTCACAATTTGCAAAATTACACTTGTAACTCTTCTCCCTTCTATAAATAGGAGGAGGAGGCCACCATGTAAATGAGAGAAAAAAATACATACAGAAACTCTGCCAACATAGATAGCGAGCACTATTCATTGAGAAAAGGCTCTATTATTGTATACACATTCTGTAAAATCATTCTCTCAAAGAGATATAAAATATTAATGTGAATGTAAGGGCCAAACTGGCTTTAGCCGAACTACGATAAACTCCTGGTGTCGTTGTTTCTTCCTTTCTCTCGCTATCTTCCTTTTACCTTTTTCTACCGTATCAAGCTTGCAGTCAGGGGTAACACTGGACTCAATTAGTTGACCAGATTTTGGTGTTAACAATTATTGAGCAAAATAATGAGCTTTTGATAAAAAAATCATGAAGCTAGCCTAATTAGATCTGTTTCATTTCTTGAAGTGAATATAACAACATACAACACTATAATCATGGACAAAGTCGAGGTTGTGCTCATGGGCATGGCAATAAATATGGATGTGTTTGGGGTTGTTATCATGTTGTCAATAACACATATTCCCACTAGAAGTGGCATAATAGTGAAAAGAAAAACATGAAAAAGACAAAAGTAGCTAGAATAGAAAGAAGGTAGAGAATTTATGTTATCCTTGTGGCATGAAGGTCTATGGGTTACATACTCGTCGTACTCTAAAACATCTTGTTAAACTTTATCAGGAATCAATCTTGTTAAAAAATAAGGGAAAAAAGATAAAAACAAATTTTGTCTATAAAGATGATAATTCCGACCATAATCATGTTAATATAACTCATCCGGATGTTTCTGACTCTTTCATCCACATTAAAGGAAAAATTGACCAGTTAATTAGAGATGAGAGTGTGCTAAAATAAAATCTTTCAACTTCTTTGTTGTAATTAGGCTTTACCTTTAAATATGTTTTAGTATCATTTTAATATGATATTCAACTATAATGTTGTTATATTTTCAAGTGTCTTGTTATATTTTTAATTACATATGTGGCATTTTCTTATATTAATTTGAAAATTTTTTATGTTATGTATTTTATTTCAATGACAAATCTGAATGCTCCTTTGGTTGGATCCCTAACCAATAAGGAAGATATGTGTCTAGCAAACAATGCAACAACACACACCATACTTAAGGATAAGAAACATTTTTCTTATTTGATAATGCAAGAAGACAATATTTGTACTATATTTGATAGTATAAAATTAATTGAAGGTGCTAGAAGAGCTAATATATTGTTACCTGGAGGAACAAATTTTCAAATTGATGATGCATTATATTCTACCAAGTCTCAAAGAAACTTACTAAGCTTTAAATGTATCCATTGACATGGTATCATATTGAGACAACAAATAAGGGAAATAGTGAATATCTATATATTACAAATATTTTCTTGGGTAAAAAATGTATATTAGAAAAATTGTCTGCCTTTTCTTCCGATTTGTATTACATGAATATTAGTACACCTAAAACACATGCCATAGTAAACCAAAAGTTTAGTGATCAAAATTATTATTTTTTTGTTGGGCATAATCGATTGGGTCATCCTAATTCAATAATGATATGAAAAGTCATTAAGAATTCATGTGAACATTCATTGAAAAGCCAGCAAATTCTTCAACCAAATGATTTCTTATGTGTTGCTTCTTCTCAAGGTAAGCTAATCATTTGATCATCACCAATCAAAATAGGGATTGAAAATCCCTTGCATTTTTAGAACTATACAAGGTGATATATGTAAACCTATATACCCACTATATGGACCATTAAGATATTTTATGGTTTCAATCAATGCATCAACAAGATGGTCACATGTGTGCTTGTTATCAACTCATAACCTAGAGTTTGCAAGATTGCTTGCTTAACTAATTTTATTATGAATAAATTTTCTAGATTATTCAATCAAGACAATTCATTTTGACAATGATGCTGAATTTACTCCTCAGGCTCTCAGTGATTATTATATGTCTATTGGAATAACTATCGAACATCTTATAGCACATGTTCATATACAAAATGATCTTATTGAATCATTTATCAAGAGCCTTCAATTAGTTGTAAAACCATTACTTATAAGAACAAAACTTCCAATTTTTGCTTGAGGACATACAATTTTGCATGCAGCAACACTGATTGGTATTAGGCCAACAAGTTATCATAAGTTCTCCATTTTATAATTGATTTTTGATAAAGAACCAAATATTTCCTATCTAAGAAATTTTGGATGTGTGGTATATATTCCAGTTGCTCCATCACAGGGTATTAAGATAGGTCCTTAAAGAAGTTTGGGAATATATGTTGAATATGAGTCTTCATCTATAATTAAATATCCAAAACCATAAAGTGGGGATTTATTTACGTCTCGATTTGTTAATTATCATTTTGATTAATCAATTTTTCTAACATTAAACAAAGAAAATAAGCAACGGGAAAGGACATTAGTTGAAATGAATTATTATTCTCTCATCTTCATCCTCGTACCAAGTAACGTGAATTAAAAGTTTAAAATATAATTCGTTTTTATAGTCCTTTTACGCTTATATTATTAGATAAGCATAATATAAAGACTTTATAGCTGTATGAAGCATTTTTAGTAATTGTGAATAAAAAAAAAGTTCTCCCTTCTTTATTATATATTGTTCTCTTTATCTATTTTCTTAGTATTTTTCTTGTTCTTTGATTTACTTTTATAATACTTAGTATTTTTTTTTTTTGCTCTACTTTTATAACATTTTTTTAATAATTTAATATTAAAAAATAATTTTTTATATATCATTTAAATAAAAATAAATACTATGTAATAAATTATCCAAAAATATTATTAAACATAAAATAAATTATATATAATTCATTATTTTAAAATTAATTATTAATAATTAATCATATTTATAATCAATTATCTCATTATTATTATTATATTAGACAAACTCTATTATTACCATAATTATATCATTCTGTACCAGACAAACCTTGCAAGTGGCAAAACTGTGCCATTAAAGTATTGCGCCATTCCTCACGGGATTTGATACGTCAGAAATTATTAAAACATATTTAAACAAAAAAATAAATAAAGAAGTCACCACTGATTTGCACTTGGGATTAACATTGGCAACCACGTTAAGAAATTTAAAAAATTAGTCTTTCTCTTGGTTTGTCATCAATTTTGTCTTTCTTGTTCTCATTTATTTTTGTCCGGATATGACTAAGGCTTGTTTGGATGAAAGAGAAATAAGAGCAAAAAGAAAATGAGTAAAAAGAAACTGAGAAGAAAATGTTTTCTTTTTTCATGTTTGGTAGAAGAAAAAACAATAGAAAAGAAATTATCTTCTCTTGCTTGAATAGAAAATGAAAAAAAAAAATATTACGATGATTTCAAATGCCAATCTATGTTCTTTTCCATCATTTCTCTCCTAATTTCTTTCCGTGGTTGGTGAGAATAAAAAACACATGAACCTTTACCTCACATAAAATTTCTTTCCATTTTCTTTCTCTTTTATTTTCATCCTTGCAACCAAATGGAACAAATACGTTTTTCTTCGTCATTTACTCCTCTTTAATTTTTTTCCCTCCAAATTTCTTTCCATACGTAAATGACTCAATGGGTTGTATCTTGAATGGGCTGTGGCCCAAACTCTCCCCAACAGTTGACCCAACCCAAAATTATTGACACAAAATGATGACGATTTTAGTGAAAGTTACTCCCTACTTTATATCAATTATTTAAAGAATTTATTTTATCTTTTTATTCGTGGCATTTATTAAATGTCTAAGTAGTCCACACACCAATTAAACTTTAACAAAGGATAATATAATAAAATCTATCTTCTTTTCTACTCCCTCGGTTCCCTATTATTTGTAGTTTTAGAAAGTTATTTTTGTTATTTTGTATTTATTGCCCCAAATTATTAAGATTTTTTTTCAAATTTATCTCTGATTAATTATTTCATATATTAATTAATTATTGATAAAGAATAAATTAATAACATAAGTCCTTTTTTTATAAAATTAAAGTTATTTAATAACATCGGTAGTTACCTTAAATGATAAATAAAAAGGAATTGATGGAATATAACTCAAACTATTTAATAGCATTTTCAATATTTTGTATATTTACCTTAACCAACAAATAAAAAATAATAATATGTTAAAAAAATGATTAAACATTAAAAACCAGAGTAATAAAAAGATCGTATGTGGCATTCTATGATTGGCTATGTTGCATAGACAATACATAACACCCACAAACGAGATAATGTATTGATGTTAGTGTGGAGAGTTACACTGGTCTCCCTAAATTAATTACAATGTTAAAATTCCTTAATATTTTAAGAAATTGGATATTTATCACTAAAGAAAAAAGAAATTTATTTGATCGTTGCATTAGTTAGTTTTTTTTTTTTTTTTTTTACAAATTCTAATTTCATCTTTAACAATCCCAACCTAAATATAATTGAATACAGAGTAAGCAAATGTAAAAGAATAGCTTTGTAGAAAAAGAAATAACTTTCTGTGAAATAATTTACAATATTTTATGTACAAAATTTTAATTTTATATCAAAACTTTGTAAAGACAGAAAAAAAAAATTAATAAATGACTAAGCATTATCCTATATGAATGATTATACTAAAAATTCAAATCAAATAATTACTTATCTCAAATTAGAATGCAAAAATTGCATTAATCTTTCTTAAGGTTTATCCATAATTCACATGAATATTTCGCTTATTTTATAATTGCAATTTACTTCACTATTTTGTTGTCTACATCAGTGTCCCTCCTTAAATTTCCATTCTTAATTATCTCAAACATTAGGTTTTGTTATGATATTAGAAATTTTACAAGTTTTTAAGATTCAATGTAAAAATCACAAAATTTATAATTTTTATGTGTGCATAAAAAATTATAACTTGATTATTTAATGTTATGATAAAAAAATTTTAATTTTTATAAACAAAATTAAAAAAAATATATGTATTGATACAATTTTCTTGGGATGCAACTATAACCCCAAATAGTTACTGATGCAAAGAGGAATAATGAATTTGGTGGGAATAATTGTGCTCTAAACTAATATCAAACAAAGAGAGATCAGTAGACTCAGTTCTGTTTTTTTTATATATTATTTTTCATTTTCGTTTCTAAATTTTCTTGTAAAGAAAGTGCGTTTGACTGTGAATCTTACCTTCTCTGTACAAAAGAATGTCATATTTTTACACTTACAAATATATTTAAGTGAACCCTTTAGATACCAACTTTTTAATAATATCGGACCAACAAAATTAAATGGTCTAAATATGTTGTTATCAATACTGCACTTATTTTTGTTGGCATTGAAGTTTTGTCCACAGATTTATTCAACTCAAGAAGGAATATAAATATTTTTTTCATTCTTTTTTATTTGTTCTCTAAAGTAAATATATAAAGATTAAATGTTATATTTTATTAATTTATTCTTTATTAAAAATCAACTGATGTTTGAAATGATTATATTATAATTTTGAAAATCGGATTGAACTAGTTGATCAGACCAATGGACTAATTTAGTTAATGGTCTTGAATTGAAAACATATGTGAATCAGTGTGAATTGATTAGAACTGTGTGAATCGATCAAAACTGATGAATCAAATCAGTTTATTCTAAAATTTATTTTTTTTATTTTTATAATTTCACAACAATTAGGGTGTAATATCTTTAGAATTTCACATCAATTGAATTTATGTTATTTTTTTTATTATTTCTAACATAAAGTATTATTCTATCATTTGTATTTTTATTAGCTTTCTATTTATGTCATTAACTTATGTTATATTATTTTTTTATTTTTATCATAAATCCAGCTAATATAAATATATAATATTAGTCTATAGATATATATAATTTATAATTTTAATTTAAAACTAATTTAACCAGTGAATCTGTAGTTAAACTAATGCTCTGTCTGCTTTAATAATCGGTTTGAATTTAAGAATTATGAGTTGGACATTTAGTAGGATGATGTGAGTAGAAGAAGAAAAAACATAAGTAATGCATTTTTAATTTTTTAAAAGGATAAAAAAAGAAAAAAATTCTTTAAAATAACAAATAAAAAGAACAGAAAGAATAGCAAGATTTCATGTATATAAAATTGAAGTGAGGATAAAAATAAGAATAAGATGAATTGTAAGGGACATAACCCCATCTGGATTGAAAGATACAAGGGTTGCTCCACGGGGAAGTCACCTCGTTGGTTGAGTATTTTTTTCTTTGAATTTTGTTTTAAATTTCAAGATAAATAATTTAAATAAAAAATATAAATTTCAAGATAAAAAGAGATAATCTAATAATAAAAATATTCATCTTTTTTAAAAAAAAAAAACTATGCTTTCTGTAAAATTATCCAATATAAAATGGTTAAACAGAAATGTATTATTCATAAAATAAAAATAAAAATAAAAAAGTTGTTTCCATTTTTTGTATTATTCATGAAATTCAAGAAGCAATAATCGGAGAAAGCACAAAAGAAAAAGAAAAGCTGGGAAAAGGAAAAGTCTGCAAATAGGCCCACATGTGTCGCTGCGTAGTATCATTTTTGCAATGATAACAGAAATGTATTGCATAAGGTGTATTGGCTTTTTCTACCTTCGTACATTCCTTGGGCTTTGTGCCTGCCAATTGCAAAAAATTTGTCTTGATTTAATTTAGTGTATTTAAAAAAGATAAATGTAATAATAAAAATAAACTCTATATATATTAATGAGCCTTAATAAATATTTATCCATTTTTCTCATGTTTACAGCAAATTCACGTCTATCTAGGAATTTTTTATAAATTATATGGTTAAATTAAAATTGAATCTTTCACCAAAAGAATTGGATTACCAGTATAATTTTGATGGCAAAAATCATGATTTGTTTTTATTTTTTAAAGAAAAATTTTCTGTCAATATATATTAAAAATAAATTTTTACACAAAAATTTATAATTTCCTTACCTGTGAATTGACATAATATGGAGCTCAAAATTATAAAATCAAGAATTATGAAAAAGGAATTAAAATGTGCATAACAATGTTTTAAAAACTCGGCCAGTGAATTAAAGAAATTATTGGATATGATTTAATTGGTTGAATCAGTTAAATTAATAATTGAATCAAATGATGTCATAAATATAAATTTATTAAAAAAATAATAATAAGTAATCTATATTATAAATATGAATTCATATTTTATATAAAAATAAAAAATTAAAAGAAATTAAGAAAATTAATAAGTTTTTAATCAATTAGATGTTAAATTTCTTCCTTTTTTTTGTTAATTTTTTTATTACATATAGACTTATTAGACAAATCCAATAAAAAATAAATGAAAGAAGTCTAAAAATAAAAATAAAAAAATTCTAATTGATTTTTAAAAATTGGACCAATTTTTTTATTTTTTCTAATTTTTGTTGATACTTTTTGATTTGAACCAATTCAAATCAATTTGACTACTAAAATGATATTTTAGATCAATTTAAACTGAAAAATATAATGATTAACAATCCAATCATCTAGTTTTTCAAAGCAATGGTGCAAAATACAATACAATTTCAGTTAATTTTATCCTATGTTGATTTTTTTTATGCAAAAGGTTTAGAAGTAAGATATATCATTTTACTTTAAAATCAAGGAGAAACATTGACTTCCTTGAAAATTTATAATAATATTTATAAATTGTCTAATTATTTAAAATTATTGATAGTAAAATTTAAATATAAAATATAAATAATGAAAGATAACAAAATTTATCAATTAAGTTAACAAGAGGTTAAATTTATCAAATATATATATAATGTAATTAAAGTCAACAAAAATTGATTCAATTTAATATTATATGGTTACGTGTGAATTTTCATAAAGAAAAAGCAAATAAAGGTACCAAGGGGTTTGTGAACATCTTTTTGTAACTTTCTTGGTTTGAATTGACTTTGTGAATGAGTGCATTTGCTTTTCTTTACTATGGTTGTCGTGTGTGCAAGGCAAGCTTTGTGAAAATCAAACATGCACCTCACAAGCAATCTTCTAGCTATTAGAGCCAAAAGCAAGAAGAAAGAGAGATTAGGTGGGAGGTTGCTTTCACAAGGGTGTTACACGTATAATATAATTAAAGTTAATTAGTTTTATTCATTTTAAAATAAGAAAAATAAATTTAATTTGAATTGTAATGTAATTGTGAGAACAAATCTGAGAAAGTCGAAACATGTGAATAACGTTTCCCAATTATTATATTCAGAATAATGTTTCATACACACTAAGAAATTTTATGATTTTTTTATTAAATTTTACCTAATTTATAAAAATTAAAAATTTTTATATAAAATCTTATAATTTTTTTTATAAAAGTTATGAGTATGTATGTATTTGGCATGTAATAATTATATAAAAATTATAATTACTTAAAATTATATAAAAATATCAAAATTGTTTTAATTTCTATACTAAATATAAAATTTTAAAAAATATAATCTCCTTAAAAATTAAAAAAATACATGTCAATTTAAATTTGAAGAAGACGTGGGAAATCATAGCACATATTTTCAAGCTCGCTGAATAACCTTTTGCTTGAGTTATTAGTTTATTTTTCACTTTATTTTGGAAAGAAGAAAGAAATCATATGCGCATCAGTCTGATCACCAAAAGTTAAGAGGATAGGGACCCCACCTTTTTTGTCTTGAGAGCTCTGTGATTGGCCCTACCTGCTTTATAGGTTTTGCCAACAAATTTGATCAATTTTTAATGATTTTATGGAATATTATATTGAGATTTATTTTTCCATTATTTTATTCAGAAAATTCGCATAGATGAATGAATTTTGCAAAATTTGTGAAAAAAATGGAAAAATATTTATCAGTAGAATTAATTACACAATAATAAAAACAATTTATTATCTTGATAGGTTGCAACTAATATCAAGCAAAGAAGTAGCATTATTTATTATCCTACGAATTTTTTGGATTAATCAAAATCACCATAGTGTTGGAAAAATGCATTATGCACAGTTGAAATAACTTTTTTTTTAAACATAAAATACTTCAATTCTAGTACTGTTGAATTTTACCCTTTTTTTAACTTTAAAAACTTGAAAATTAAACTATTAAATTATATAAAATTTTGAATTAAAACTTATCATTCACTTAATTAACTCTTTTATTAAATTACATGATTTTTTCATATATTTTTTAAGTAAGAATCTCTACATGTTAGTTTATCATGTCATTTTTTTATATATAATTTTTTAACTTATTTCTAAATATTTAATTAAAGTTTTATATATCTAATTTAATTATTATTAATTATATAACATAAAAATTATGTGAAAAAATGACTTAATAAACAAATATATAATTATATTATGATTCTTATTTAAAAATTTATGAAAAAAATCATGTAATTTAATAAAAACAGTTAATTAAATAGATGATAAGTGTTAATTTAAAATTTTATATAATTTAAATGTTTAACTTTTAAATTTTTAAAATTTGTGAGGGAAAATTCAACTATAATAAAGTTGAAGGGGTACTTTAATTTTTCACTTTTTTTCATGAAAGATTGAAATTTACACATTGCATTCTTTTTTAATGAACTTTAAAATCTTTTATACTTATTACGTGATACTATCAATTAAAACCCTTTAAAAAAATTTACAAAAATATTGTACTGATCAGGAATTAATTAAAACTTTTTACAAAAATTCTATGCACTAAAAGTAAAACCAGAAAACCCTATCTAATTCGACACATCTAATTGTAAATTGCTTTCTTGGAACAAAAAATATTGCCCCAATTAAGAAAAGAACAAGTTTCCTCAGTCAGATAGAAGCCCCAAACAAAATCAAGAAATTGTGAAACTTTGTGATTAGGTTTGCTCGGGAGTCTACTGTTTATATAAACAATGAACAAAAACATAGAATAAAATTGTTGATAGATAGACAATTGAATGCAAGTTGTGGCTGTCTGAAATAGTCTATTCCTAATGATTTTATATTGCAATTATTTTCTTTTAAATAAGTAGTTATTGATTTTTATTTTTTAAGACAATTTATTTGCATATTTAATTACTCTTCTTCATAAAATTATAATATCTAGTATAACAATCCCTCACCAAATGGTAACATTGATTGACATTTGTGCATAGATGAAAGTGCTTCAGAGATTAAAATTTCATGTAAAAAAAAAAAAAGAAAAAAACTCTTACGAATTATTGTAGGACTTAGACGTAAGGGTAATTTTTAATGTCATTATTTGTTTATTAGTTTTGTTGAATTTTTATGTTTTAAAACAATTATATTTAATTTTTAAAATATTAAAAATTATAAAAATTAATAATAAAATTTTATTTACTAGATAGAATAAAAATATATATTATAATCTTATTATTATGAAAGTCTTAACACTCACTTCATTTAAATGCACTACATAGCAAACGTCTTCTACTTGTTAAGAAGGTAAATGAGAAAAATTTTTATTTTCTTTTTATTTTTTTATTCCAAGTTAAATTATAGGTAGAATTTCTAAATTTATCTATTTTAATAATAAATTACTAATTTGAATTATCTATAATCAATTTTTAATTTAATTTTTATTAATTTTACTTCTATTAAATTATTAATTTAATTTAAAATTTTTTAATTGTCAAATAATATTTTGATTCTATTTTTTCATATGTAGATTATTTATTTATTTGAGTAACGTAATTTTGATATTCATTTTTATATTATTGAAATAATTTTTATTTTTTAATTTATATTTAAATATTTAATATTAAAAATAAAAAATAAAAATTTTTAATATTTCAGTGAGTTATATAATTCAAAATTTAAATAATTTTAATAATATATCTTTTAATTTTTAAATTATAAATCACATTAATAAATATTATATATCTTTATTCTTTATGAAAATTATTTATTTTAATAAAAATTATTTAATAATATTATCTATACCTAATTTTCAATCCAAAATTATTAATAAATTTTAATTTGAATTATTTTTGTGTGTATTAAATAATTCGTATATAAATAACAGTTATATTAATATTTATATAGAAATAAAATACTTATCAATACACAATTGGTAATATTTAATTATGATTTAGTACATAATGTATATCTAAAAGTTCTTTCTTTTTAAAATTTCATATTATCTTTAAATATTGTTTACGTGTAAATTTGGTCAACCCAAGTTTAGAACCCTAAACTGCAATTTGAATATAAAAAAGAGAAAGGGGGAAAGAACAGATAAACATCAGAAATTTTTAACATGGTTTGGCCGAGTGCAATGCTTACGTCCGTGGTTATTTTATTTCTTAGGATTTTTTGCTAAGTATTTGTTGTTTCTTTCTTTATTGTCTCTGTATGATGATTTCATCCTCTTTTATAATGGTCAGGGTGTTACAGTTTAAATGTAATTCAATAATAGAAAAGAATCATGAATTAATTATGATTACATAACGAATAATAATTGATTTTCATTAAAATAGGAAACTGAACGGATTTCCCTGAATTGATGGTTGAGAAAGTATGCTTCGAGTTGTAGGGTAGATCTCGTTCTCAATGACCTAAGGTTGCTGCTTTAACCCTTATTGACCAATGATTTGAGTTTGCATTTGGTGACCTGGGGAATTGCTCCAATTACCTTAATCATAGTTGAGTTGGACCTTTATTAGTTGGGCTTATCCATTGAGCTTTACTAGCCCATTTGTATAGTTTTAAAAATATCCACAATATTAGCCCCTAGCTCTCAATGCGATCTGCAGACTAATAGTTGTAGTTTGCTAGTAAAAGCTAGCAACTACGATCGGTCATGCATCGTTTAGACTTTTATGCCAACCCATGCCATCATATGTACATTCACCTTATTGAACGAGGTTTTTAATGAACCTCTTTTATAATTTTCTTGCCAAGTTGAATGCTCAGTAGGTCGTAGACAATAACTCAAAGGTTAACATGAATGCACCTCAACTAACAAACCATGGCATGATAAATATTAGTCAAGTTGAATGCCCAGTAGGTCACATGAATGCATCTCAGCTAACAACCCATGACTTTGTAAATATTAGTTAAGTTGAATGCTTAGTAGGTCGCAAACGATAACTCAAAGGTTAATATGAATGCATCTCAGCTAACAAACCATAGCATAATAAATATTAGTCAAGTTGAATGCCTAGTAGGTCACACCTTAGCTAGCAATGAATGTCCAGTAGGTCATACCTTAGCTAGCAAACCATGACTTTGTCAAGTTGAATGCCTAATAAGTCATGCCTCAGCTAGTAATGAATGCCAAGTAAGTCGTGCCTCAGCTAGCAAACCATGACTTTACAAATGTCAGTCAAGTTGTGTGCCCAGTAGGTCACGCCTCAACTAGGAAACGATGACTTTGTTAAGTTGAATACCCAATAAGTCGTGCCTTAGCTAGCAATGAATGCCCAGTAGGTCACACCTCAGCTAGCAAACCATGACTTCATATATATTAGTCAAGTTGAATGCATAGTAGGTCACGCCTTTGCTAGCAATGAATGCCCAGTAGGTCGCACATCAGCTTGTAAACTATGACTTCGTAAATATTAGTCAAGTTGAATACCCAGTAGGTCACGTCTCAGCTAGCAAACCATGACTTTATAAATATTAGTCAAGTTGAATGCCTAGTAGGTCGCGTCCTAGCTAGCAATAAATACCCAGTAGGTTGCACCTCAGCTAGCAAACCACAACTTTGTAAATATTAGTCAAGTTGAATGCACAGTAGGTCACGCCTTAGCTAGCAATGAATGCCCAGTAGGTCACGCCTTAACTAGTAATGAATGCCCAGTAGGTCACACCTCAGATAGTAAACCATGACTTTGTAAATATTAGTCAAGTTGAATGCCCAGTAGGTCGCGCCTCAGGTAGCAATGAATGCCCAATAGGTCGCACCTCTGTTAGCAAATCATGACTTTTTTAACCCTAAGAATAGCTCACTACCTATATGATAAGGATTAGAAGGGCAATCTTGAAAATATGGGCACATATATTCAGTGTTACAAGCTCGTGGAACTCAACTCCATTCATATGTTAAGTGATAAGCTCTGTTTCTCAAGTCTTCCTTGATGATATATGGGTCCTCCTAGTGTAGACCTAGTGTCCTATCATTGGCCTTGCGAGCTCTAAGAAGAATAAAATACAGTACGAGATTACCAATTTTGTAGTCTGAACTTGGACCTTCCTGTATAATTTTTAGAGTATGTGTTGTATAGTTTGATTAATTAACAACATAATAAAGTGTGCATTGCCTCTCCGTGAAACTTATCTTGCCCGTTAAAGGAGCACTCTATCAAGGTCTCAACCAAATTCGTCAACTACCAATCTCACTCAAGTAATTTGACCAGCTTCTAGAGATAAATGCTTCATCTTTTTTTTATACCTCAATTAGTACTTGTAATCTGGTCCCGCCAAGCATATATGTTTGTGACGATGTCATCTATGTTCATGTGTATGATGAAGCTTTCTCAGCACTGCATAACAATATCTTTAAAGTGCTTTAAGAGCATTTTTTCTATCATTTCGCCTCGTTCAATCTCGTGATCCCATCACCTTACTTGTTGTATACAAGTGAAATCTATGCTCAGATAGTTTCCATTGATTCTGATGTACTACTCCGAATAGAGAATTGATTAGTGAACTTCATGAAATTGGCCGTTCATGCCAAATAAGTAACTAAAATGAATCACATGCATGAAGGTCATAATATTTGATATCTCGTTTTGCCATTACAATACATACATGAAAATATGCTGAGGCTGGATTTTAGCTCATTACTATCAAACAGAAAGCTACTGAAATTTCATGTGACTATCAGGCTGGTCAATTACAGCGTCTGAACTCTTGATGGTTCTTCCTCTAACCATCACAATTGGATGAAAAATCAAGGAGAATGCAGTTTTGGCCCTTCTTTTAGCGCCAAAATGTTGATTTTGTAAATTTGGTCAACCCAAGTCCAAAACCTCAAAATGCAATTTAAGTGTAAAAAAGAGAGAGAAAGGAAGAACAGGGAGACACCAGAAGTTTTTAATATGGTTTGGCCGAGTGCATTATTTTACGTCCACGATTATTTTATTTCTTAGGATTTTTTACTAAGTATTTGTTGTTTCTTTCTTCATCGCCTCTGTACATCCCTTTTTATAATGACTAGAGTATTACAATTTGAATGTAATTCAATAACATAAAAGAATCATGAATTGATTACGATTATATAACAGATAATAACAGATTTCTATTAAAATAGGAAAGTAAATGGATTTCCATGAATTGATAGCTGGAAAAGCATGTTTCAAGCTTTAAACTAGATCTCATCCTCAACAACTTGAGGTTGTTACTTTAACCCTTATTAACTAGCAATTTGAGTTCGCATTTAGCAACCTAAGAAATTGCTCTAGCGACCTCAATTATTGTTGAGATGTGCCCTTATCAACTGAGCTTTTACCAACTCATTTATATGGTTCCAAAAATATCCACAACAAATATCAAATGTTAAATTTGATATTTCATAATTTCTCTTTTTGAAATTTTGATTTTTTTTTAATACTTATCACAATTTCAATTTAAAATATTTCTAAAACTTCATTAAAAAAAATATTTCTGAAATGCATATTTTTTTGAAGATAATATGTTAGTTATGATAATACATCAACTGTTATCAATTAAATAATTAAATCTTCTGACATAAAATAGTTAATTTAAATTTTTAAATAAAATTTTATAAATAAATTCTTCTAAGTATTAATATATTAAAAATATTTTTAAAAAAATGAAAAAATTCAAATGATAAATTTAGTTAATTTAAAATATTAATGCAACAACTTTATCAAATTAAAAGAAATATAATATTTACTCACAATTAATCCGAATATGATTATACCGATTATATAATTATTTAATACGTAAAAATGTGATGACAATAATTCATTTATATTTATATACATTATAATTTATAATTTAAATTCATATTTCAAATTGTTATCCACTAAAATTAATTAAAACAATGCATAGAATGTGATACAAGCTAATTATAACGTATAAGAAGTTGACATGCTAATGGGCAAACAAAGAGTAAAATCTGCGAACCCTTGAAAAAGCGGCACAAGTTGTGTGTTTCTATAGGTGGAGTTTCTTTGTGCCTACTATACAACAAGCATTTATTAAAAATTAATTTTATACAAGCCCACTAGCTCGACCTTCTTCTTGCAAGCAATGGATAATTATAATTTAAATTTTATATCTATCCATAGGTTGTTTTTTATATCAAATTTTGAGTTATTAATTTTCTTATAAATAATTATAGTATTATTGTTATAAATATTATATTTACGTGGATATTCATTATATTATTTTTATTTATCTATAGATTATTATTTTAATTGAATTTATCTTTAATTCGCTCTTAAGGTCTTTGAGTTCTTATATATATATATAACCATAACAACGATTCTACATCATTATGAATAAGAAAAAAATACATTTCTTATTACTTTGATTCTTTTCATTTATTTCATTAGCATTCTTTTATTATCATTATTTTACCTTCATCACATGTTATCAATACAAAGTTATTTTATTTTGAGTTTTTAGGTTCATATTAAGGAAGGAGATTTCTCCCTTAAATTCATTTTTTTTATGATATGATTTATATATTATATTATACCATTTACTCTTGATGTGCTATTTGTTTTTATTGATTTGTAATTTGCACCAAATTAGTTTTGCAAAAGGATATATATCATAAATTTGATACACAGTATTGTAGTTATATAAAAACACTTTAGGATTCCTTATTAACTTATGTACATGGATTTCTTAACATTTTCTAGTTCTCATTTTAACATCAAATAATCTCAAATTAATGTGATAGTTTACAAAGAAATAAATAAATGTTATAGTGAACTAAAAGTTTACTAAACAAAATATTCTAAATTACTTTCATATCTAATTGGTTATGAAGTACCAATAAGAAAAGGCCTAAAATATTCTATTATTTTATATTTGTGGCTATATACAAAATAAGATAATATTAATTAAAATCAAGATATTCCTAAAATTTTATAATCCATTCCCTAAGGTGAATGCGATAACATTTAAAGAATTTTTTATACTCAATTTTCTAAAAGGAATGTCTTGTTTGTATAAAATTTTAATATAGCATAACTTGAAATTAATGTGATAGTTTATAAAAAATTTTATATTTCATTGCAAAAAGTGAATATGAAGCATTTAAAGTATTTTTGTATTTCATTCCCTAGAGTGAATGTGATAGGAGATGAAATGATATTCAATATTATTTTTCTTATTTTAATCAATAACTTCATCTTTATCTTTTAACTTAATCATTGTTCATATTATAGTTTGAGTTAAAAAAAAAATCTTTTTTTTTTGTTTTTTGAATTTATGTATCACATACTTTCAGCTTTTTCTCAATTTTTGAAAGAATTTTAAAGTTCTGAGAGTGAGATTGAATATTATTTATAAAAATATTTATTTATTTTTTTATTCAAATTATGATCCGAGATTTTTAACCAGGTATTCAAAAGTAAGATCTTTTAAGTTGAAGTAGTTCCGACTTTTAGATGTTGATGGACTTTGTCAAGTCCCAAAGATATAAAGATTGGTGGATAAAACTTAAAGATTAAATGCGTGGAATTCAGTTTAGTGTGGATCTTGCCCTTTTCCGTTGGAGAATTTTCATACACCTTTTAAAAACTTAGTTAAGATGATTTAACTAAAATCTTTTAGTGCAAGCAGATTTGTTTAAGATCAAGATAAATTAGCGCACAAAATGAATCAACAATGTAACAGAAATAATGATGCAGTAATTGACATTGCAAAAACCAAAATTGCAGATTGTAGAAACCAAAATTGTGCAATAATGTAAAATACAAGAAACACATATTTTTAAAGTAGTTCAACTTGAATTGAAACTGTAATTTAAGTCTACTCCACTTGATCTTTCTCAACCGATAAACCTCTGAATTATAAAAGAAAAACCTTCAAGATTGACAGACTCCTGAAATGCCAGTTTTACAATACACACATAAGAAATTAATGGATTTTTTATTAACCTAGAAGAATTGGGATAGACTCTTCTAAACCTAAATCACAAGAATTAAACAGAGATCTTACTAACCTAAAAGAATTACAACAGGGCTCTTCCAAACCTAGAAACCAGATTTCCAACACCAGAAATCTAAAAGAAAATAATAGAGATAAGAGTAAGAATATAAAACCAGAGTTTGAGATGAAAATCTCAAATAAAACTATGTGAATTTCTTCAATTGAAATCAGTGAAAACCAAAAAGATAGAGGTAGTAGAGATGATAGAAAGGTTTTTTGCACTTGAATGATTAAGAAAATCGGTGAAAGATCACTTATATAGAAAGGAGGTTAGGTGGTTGCAACTGTTATAATCGTCTGTAATAGAAAAAACTAATTTTTCGTTATTACATCGATATGGAATTGATGTAAGTCTGTTATATAACTAATACATTGATTCAGGAAGTTTTCCTAACCTTCGGTAAAGTAATTTTTTAAATTTGTTCTTCATACATCGATGTCACATTGATGTAGTATCAATGTATACATCAATTCATGAAGTTAAAAATAGCTTTTTACAACTTCTGCATCAATCAGCATCAATGCGTAAACAACTTTTTTTTTTTTTTTTTGCTTTCTTCAAGTGGTTTAAAAAATTACCTCATTTTGAAAATCATTTTAAGAAAAATAATTGGAACTAAATTGTGGAAAAATTCACGTACAAAAGATCCTATAAAAATTAAAATAAAATTCTAATACTAAAGTAGATCTCTTGAAGAATCTTGATGAACTTTGAACCTGCATATATTCAACAAACAATTAAAGCTAATAAACATAATATGATATGATCAAAATTGTTTTCATCATCAAAATAAAAGATAGTCTAGCTGGCT
>JANHAO010003861.1:0-25320 GCA_026873985.1 Saraca asoca | reverse complement strand
TTTTTTCATCTTCAAAAATAAAGAAAACACTTATTTTCAAAATTTACATCCAAACAAGTTTTTTATTTTTTGGTTCTAAAAAAATTATTTTTAAAAATTAATTTTTAAAAATTATTTTTAAAAATAATAAAATAAAAACACCTGAAAATACTTTTAAACATGCCTATAATTTTCTGGAAATACTCTATTTTTTAACTGTGTTCAATTTCTTTTGTGACAAAGAAGGCAAGGATAGATCTAGGAATAACAACCGTTATAATAACAACAAAATAATCATATTCCAAAAACGTCCTTGAGGATTAAAAATTGAACCCCCGCATGAATAAGAAAGCCTTAGAATTGTATCTGCTACAAAGATCTTGGGCTTGAAATTGATAAAAAAGACAAATAAAATGAATACAAACCATAATTAAATTAATGTTGGAAGCAAAGCAAAAAATTTCAATCCGTAATTGGGTTGGGAAGAATCTGATGGATGGCTGCTAATGGCGTGCCTGTAAAGACGCGGGAAGCAGTTTCTTAAAGAGTGGAAAATGAATGAGCAAGCCGCACAAAACGAATAGATGTTTGCTTGAGTTTAGCCATCGCATTCCTTCTCTCTCCTTTGTATGCATGAAACATGAACACTGAACCTCCACATTCTTCCTTCTTACATAATATTCAATGTGGAAAAAAGTATGGCAAAAACAATCATAACAAGAGGAGCTTCTATGAACTCTCCTTGTCCTTTATCATTTCCCTCTGGTGCCTCGTATTCTTGCTCTACTCTAAGCTTGGCCTCGGTAATGGAGGTATTTTTTCATCTCTTCCTTTTTCTCTTTTGATTTCCATGAAATTTTTGTTTTTCCATTCTCACATTTTCATTTCTAACACCCAAAATTATAGATTATCAGCCAAACCATCCACTTCTTTCTCTGCCTGTTGGTAGGATTGTTGGTTTAAAATTAACAACAGCCTTACAACTTATTGGAACCCTAGGCGAGCTAGGGTTCTACTTCTAATAGAGACAGGCACAGGGGAGGGGATACATTTTAAGAATTTGTGTTTTTGCAAAATTAATTGAGCGCATTGGCTTCGTTCAATTGCTAAAATTAGGGGTGAATAACTTGACCTATGAAAATGAAGACCAAACTAAGTGGTTCTTATCAAGTGATTAAAACTGATCAAGACTCTGGGAGTGGGAACCTCCAGCTCCGTAATATAGGAATTTAGTTTTGGACTGGTTTTATTCTTGATTGGTCTGTCAGGTAGTGACGAGTAAGCTGGAGTTTGTGTCGTTGTGTTCTTATCCGCATAATGTTCTGATTAAATTTTAATACATTTGACAGCGATTATGAAGAAGAAACTGGAGAGAAGATAACATTTTCAAAGATTATGTAAATTAATTAGCGAGTGATCAAGTGGGAAAACAAACTATGTTAAATCTGTCAAATTTTCCTAATGTCATGATGTGGTGGTGGTGTTGTTTTTGTTATTATTTTTGGATATTGGTGGGAAACTTACTTCATATACAATGATAAGATAGGCAACAATGCATAGTCCCATATCATTAATGGAAGCAATATTTAAACAAATGCAGAGCTCAATGCATCACATAGCTCTAACAATTCCAGCGGTCTCAATCAAGAGCTTCCTGAAACCAGTAGTCTAGAGGAAGTATTTTGGAAGGTTTTAGGCAATACTGCCTTAGTGTGTAAACTACAGCCACAGGAAGAAAATAAACTTCGACCAGCAGAACTTCCTTATGAGAAAGGTCATTCTGCATATCTCAACTATGATGAATTTCGTAACAAAACACGGCCAGAAAACAGTAGGGGCAAGAACTCTCAGCTTGTTAACATCACTCAGCAGCTTGAACTTGATGGCTCGGAATATAACTATGCCTCTGAATCTAAAGGTGCAAAGGTGGTGGCTCATAATAGGGATGCAAAAGGAGCAAATAATATATTAGGGAAGGATCACGACAAGTACCTGAGAAACCCTTGTTCTGTAGGAGGAAAGTTTGTTGTTATCGAGCTTGTAGAAGAGACTTTAATTGATTCTGTGAAAATTGCCAACTTCGAGCATTACTCTTCTAATTTTAAGGAATTTGAATTGTTTGGTAGTTTGAGCTATCCAACCGAAACATGGAGCCCCCTGGGAAACTTTATTGCCGCTAATGTCAAGCATGCACAGATCTTTAAGTTGCCTGAACCCAAATGGGCGAGGTATTTGAACTTGAGCTTGCTTAGTCATTATGGATCAGAGTTTTACTGCACGTTAAGTGTTGTAGAAGTTTATGGGATTAATGCAATAGAGCGGATGCTTGAGGATCTAATTGTTGCTTCTGTGCAATCAGTTCATAACAAATTGTCAGAGCATAATTCCAGTGAGATCCCTTCTTTGAAGCCAGATGCTGGTCAAGTTGACAAAAACGAGAAAAAACTTCAAATTGAGAATGATACTGCAACTACTGTAATATCAAGTAATGAAGACGCTCAAAAGCTTGATGTGGAAGTGACAAAGAATTCAGTGAATCTGAATAAGGTTCCTGATCCTGTAGTTGATTTTAGACAACAGCTTAATGGTAGGGTAGCAGGTGATACTGTTTTGAAAATTTTGATGCAGAAGGTCAGGTCAGTCGAGCTGAACTTATCTGCAATGGAGGAGTATATCAAAGAATTGAACAAGAGACAGCGGGACACAATACCAGAACTAGAGAAAGAGTTAAGCAAATTATCAAAAAGCCTGGAGCAAAGCAAGTCAGAGATAAAAAATCTCCAGCCATGGAATGCAAATATGGTACCATGTGACTGTCTACTTTTCATGCTGCTCTCTCAATTCTTGAGGGTATTTATGTATTCACATTGTCTATTTTCCTTTTCAGGAAAAAGAAATAACTGACCTTGCATCATGGAAGGAAGTGGTATCATCTCAAGTCAATGCATTAGTCAGAGAAAATATCATGCTAAGGTTTGAATTACGTTGGCTTTATCAGTTTGTCAAAACATTCGATTATTTTTATAAAAAATGCTATCTATCCCAGGATTTGTTTCCATAATTCATACTTTGTTCATACTAAATTTGAATCTAATTAGTTAGTCATGAGTCATGATGGTATTTTCACTTGGTCTGTTTTCTTTAGTCGGGATTCCAAACATGACCAGACATTCCACGTCAGATCAAGACCCATGTATCTTACCCAGTGATAGGTTTAGTGGATGGTTTAAAAATTTAATGCCGAGTTGAGTTGACTACCCTCTTTTTATAGCTGATTGTAAGTTTTTCTTGCCATCTTCTCGTGTGTATTTTCTACTAGTGCCTGACATCCATACACATTCTTCCGTTTCAGATTAGACATTCAAAAGGTTAAAAGTGATCAAGCGAATCTGGAAACGAAGGAGCTTGCAGTGCTTGTCGTGAGTCTTTTCTTTGTGTGCCTTGCAGTTCTCAAGCTAATTTTTGTACGCATGTTAATTTTTTGTGGACTACGCAATTCTGTCAAGGTGCATCAGACGATAAGAGGTTGTGTGACGTTATTTGTTTGCTGTACAGTAATTATACTCATAATCTTGTTGTATAGCTAGTCATTCGTTTCTTGTCATAGACATTTAGATCACTGGTATTTGTTATTGTTATTATAGCTTTTATTTCTAAGTGTCACATACCATACTTGTTTGGACACTTTATCACTGCTTGATTTTTCTGAAGAAAATGTATGCGAGGAATGTGTCAATGCTAAAAGGCTGGCCTGTTATGGATGGGCTGATTATTATTCCTGGTTACTGAAGCAGTACGACAGGGCTCATACTAGGATATTTCCAAATACATGCATCCATTAATTCATATGTTGATCTCGGATTATGGATTATGATGCCTCTTTTTCAGATGCAAATTTTGTTTATTTTTAAAAGAGACACAATTTCAAAAGAGAGACTCAAACCTTCCATTTAAAAAAAAAAAAAGGGAATATCAATAGCTGCAACCATGATTTCAAAATAACGTGTTTGTATAATTTTAGAACTTTCGTAAGTGTTTCTATGTAAAGGTCATTTTGTCATAAAAGTTGAAAAATTGATTATAAATAAATTGTTGGAGTTATAAAATGTTATTATTTTTAATATGAAATTTCATTAAAGTTATAAAAGTATTTTAAAAGAAATACAAGATTCACTTAGTACATTGCGAGGCAACAAATTTATTTGTGTTAGTAAATAGGTTGGATGAATTATGAACCTAAATAGGTCATGGAATCATAGACATATTGTAACCCAACTTCATTCACGTATTTTTCAATATAAATAGATATATCATAAATTTACAATTCTTTCTCTCTTAATATGCTATCAC
The DNA here is from genome assembly GCA_026873985.1 of Saraca asoca. Classification (NCBI taxonomy): domain Eukaryota; kingdom Viridiplantae; phylum Streptophyta; class Magnoliopsida; order Fabales; family Fabaceae; genus Saraca; species Saraca asoca. Next base: position 20,991 of record JANHAO010003861.1, on the reverse strand, counting down.
AGCTTAATAGGTTTAGAAAAATTATGGATCTAAATAGATCAACAAGTCATGGATCTATTGTAACCTTCATTCATGTATTTTTCAATATAAATAAATATACCTACCTTGTTATAAAGCATGGCTTCACAATTCTTTCTGTCTTAACATGTAAATCTCAATTTTTGCTTTGCCCGGAAAAAAGTGGTTTAGTTATTTGGTAGACAACTATTGAACGGTATGCGCTCTCCGGGTGTGCTTCACAAACATCTTCGGTTACAATTTTATCGTGTCAATCTGTTTAAAATGCGGCATGTTTTAATATTTCATATTAGAATAAAAGAAAAACAAATATTGGAGAGAACAAACCTATTACCAATGGGACAGGTTGCTTCGTATATTTTCGTTCGAAATGAAAATGAAAGCTTCACGTGTAGCACTAAACACAATTATCTTCACAAGAATCAACCCCAACGGCCAAACCTGAAAATAATTCAAGTGGTTTCTTCTTTTGACGGAGTTTGTAAGGCATACTCCAAATCATGCACTTGTTCCTTGATGAAAGTAAGGCTACCAGGATTTTCCTCCTCCAAAAGAAGACGTAAAGGAGTTTGCGGAGGATATTTGTTCAAAATGAAGTCTATTTCTTCACCACTGATCTCCCCTTGATTGAGAAGAACCTGCAGTGGAAGTTTACAATCAGTGGCCACAAACTTAGAAAACAAGCAAACAGGCAGCAACACTGGTTCATCATTATTATTAGGCATTTGTTAACCAGTGTCATAGAGTATTTAATGGTGTTGGAAATATAAAATTATCAAAAATTTATATACTTTTATTTCATTCTCAAAATTTTATATTCAATTGAGAGTGAATTAAATAAAAATACATAAGTTTTCGAAAAAATTAATGTTCCCAATGCCATTAAATATTCCTTAACTCATATTATTATTATTATTATTATTATTATTATTATTATTATGTTATATATTGGTTTGGAACAAATTATTTCAACACATGGAAATTCTCATAGAGATATAGTCTAGTTTGCCAAATATGATTCATATGTATATCAGTATATGTTGATTTTTATAAATTTATAATCATTCAATAAATAAATGTGACTTTCATGTTTAGACTTCAGACGGGATTACCTTTATAGCTTTGAGCAAAGCTGCATGGTGCCTTCTAAGAAGAGACACTGTCCTTCCGTACATTTCATCTATCAGCTCTTCAGTCCTTTCTGCAACCTGATCATCCAACTTGAAATTCAATGGGGGTTCAATCAAGTTGTAGTCATCATAAAGTGATCCTTCAAAATCTAGCCTTGGGCCAACAAATTTAACTTTCTTCCTCCATGGTGGTGGTTCTCCATGTATGACCATTGGATTCTGCAAATTCCATCTGAGGGCAAAGCAGAAAAGGGGCTGATGCAATAACAAAAAGAAATCAGACAGAAATTTAATAATACAACAAGTGTGTAAAGGGCTAACATGGTTATTATTTTACGAGCAAGCCAGGAAGCATCAGCAAGGTAGTTAACTGAGGCCCTTGATGTGTCACGTCCATATATGACCTCCTCTGCAGCTCTCCCCCCAAGCAAAACCTGCATCCAAACATAGGCTCAAACAAAGAAAGAACTAAAAAAAAAAAATAATAAACACAACTACACATAGCAATAGTGAGTACCTGAAGACGATGTAGCAATTGAGGCTGACGCTCAAACATGTAAGATTTGTCATCAAGTCTATGAAATACCACTTGAGATAAGGTCTGTCAGGCACATGGACACTGTAAATTTTTTTTCTCCACCTCGAGAAAAAGTTAGGGAAAGAAACATTTTCAGTCAAATAAGTGCATGCTTGGGGATTCGGTGGGAATGCCCATAATCACCTTTGCCAAACTAGATCTGATTGAATGCCTCATATTTTATTATTTAGGATAACAAAAGCTACCAATCAAGCAAGCACATCTTAATTACTTATCAGATATCTTTTATTTAGCTTTCATAGCAATTATTAGCAACATTTCCCACATGTTAGAAAAAGAAAGATTGATAGTCTTTTCAGAAGATAATAAGGGTATAATACAGTGAAGGCTGTTCCCTTATGGATTTGCATAGATTGGAGAGCTCTCTTGAGTTAGATGCTGTTTTTTTTTTTTCCCCGAAGGTTTTGAATTTAGGAGAACTTCTTGTCCTGTCCTTCTGTTTTACATTGTTTTTCTTTATAGAAGTTTGAGAAAAATACTAACCTTCGTTAAGTTTGAATGCAATTACACAGATCTCCCTCGAAAGATAAAAAATACTATATTTAAAACCAAATTTGAATTTTTCATCAATAAAATGATGAGAAAAGATAATTATAAATTCAAATCGAATAAAATAAGATATTTTAAGTATTTTGTGATAAAAAATATGCTTTGGTTAAGTTCAGACAGCTAAAACAACATTATACTTACATCAAAATTTGACATTTTGATCAATAACATTTTAGTCGTTTGAACTTAATCAAAGTATATTTTGATCACAAAACACTTAGAATATCTTATTGTTAAATTTGAATTATATAGTTATCTTTTCTCAATGAAAAATTCATATTTGGATTTAAGTGTAGCATTTTTTAATGTTTCAAGGGAAGTCTGAAAAGATTTTAAAACTAGAGGAGAGGTCCATGTAATTTCATTAAAACTCAGGGGGGGGTCAAAGTATTTTTCTCTAAAAGTTTCTTTTTCTATATAAAAAAAAAAAACAGTGAAGGGAACTGGATAAGGACCTGACCACGAGGTACTATTGAGATGCGATCACAACATTCAACTTTCGCATTCTCATATTGCCTGAGCAGATGAGAAGTTAATGCAACCCCCACTTCAGTAGTAGCTCTACGACACTGTCCTTGATAGCCTAACTCTATTCCAACACGTTTAGGTCCTACTGTAAGTCTGTCAACTGCATCATCCATATCTGACTGAAGAATTGAATCATGCCCTTTCCTGACTGCCACAAGAGCAGCCTCTTGGACCAATTGAGCCAACCTTGCTCCAGTCCATCCTAAAAATTAAGATGTGTTGGATCAGCTACAAAAAGGACAACTTTAACACACTGAAAAATCAATCTATACCAGGTAAGTTCTGTGCATAGCTGGATAAATCAACAATGTTCGACATTTTTACTTTGCTGGCATGAATTTTCAATATATCCAGTCTCCCTTTTGCACTTGGAGGGCGAATCCTGATCTACAAGGACAAATTCAATGATAATTAACCATAAATTACCATTGGAGAGAACTACAAAAGGCACATCAAATGAAATTAAGAAACTGTAATACTGGTGCACAGAAATGTTTAATAGCAAAACCAAGGGATTTTAGTTCATTCTCTCTCCATGTAGTATCATCCTCTCATCCCTTGGTTACAAGATACTTTATTCAATTCCAAACCAGAAAGGAGAAATAGAATTACAAACTCAGCAACAGAAAGAAACCTTGCGATCGAAGCGACCAGGTCGAAGAAGTGCAGGATCCAACAAATCCCTTCGATTTGTAGCAGCTAGAAATATGACACCCTTTCCAGTATCAAAACCGTCAAGCTCTATCAACAGTTGGTTCAATGTGGTTTCCCTCTCTTGGGTGGCTGCATTATAAAGATGATCTGTGGAATTCTTGAAAATTCCTTGTCGCCTGGTCACTCATAAAATTAGAAAATGGGGATAGATGATCAGCGGACTTAAAGTCATTTGACAGCAGATGGAACAATGCAACATTACTAGCTTGGCAACCATTTTGACAGTTTTTGCTTCACACAAATAATTCCATTACACAAGAACAGGAAAGAAACAGTTTAGCTATCATGCTCAAACTACACAGACATTGTCATCTTCACTAGCTCATTACACGCAAGAACATAACCCCATTAGTATCCCATGCCCATTGATAACACAGTAATGTTTGTACACTTGAACACCTAATATTCCATTCTCCCTATCCAGTCTCATGTCTTAAGAACAAAGCAGCAAGTGACATAGGCATTGGACCAATAGCTGTATTACACAAACCAATCTTCTTGACAAGGCAAGGAATATAGTGGCCTTTGCAATCACATCATATACCAGCCTATGAGGAAGTTCATGATGTAAGAATAACATTCATTTATTACTTTGAAAACCAGTGACCTGTGGGTTGAACAAAAAGTTAGACACTCCTCTAAGATTGCTTACTGCTGTACCCACTCCCAATCAAACATGTGAGCACAGACATGTACATACCAACATAGTTCATAATCTGAAGTTTGTCACAATGTAAGCCCATACCTTGTTGCCAATGCATCAATTTCATCTATGAATATAACTGATGGTTTGTTCACCTGTATAAAAAAAATAAGGTCATATAAATTCATGCAAATCAGTAGCTCATCAAAGCATTCATCCAAACATGATACTCCACAGTCTATACCATGCAAAAGATATTTAAAAGGACCAAAAAAAAAAGGAAAAGAAAAGAAGTCCTGTTATCAGTCATTAAGACCTGAATAGTCTACTCAGTATTCCAAAAACAAGGCATACTTCACAAGCATCTTTCTGAACATTGTTTCTACTTCTAAAAAGCAACCAATAGGAAAAATGCCTCTTAACTCTAAGATTTCCCACTTCTGTTGAAAGTTGAATCATATTGAAGTTGAATCTTTTGCAGCTATTCCATTCATATATGTGAAGAATATACAGATGATAAGGCAGTTGAGAATTGTCATATGAATCCACTGTTCAACCAAACATTCAAAAATCAAATTATCCTCAAACAAAAAGCATGGACATGATACTATTATTGATTTACTGTTTCTCAGAATAATCAATACCCTTTACAACCCATTCACATAAGGTGAAGGAATGCGAGATCCAGAATTTTCAGTAACCAAAAATGTTTTCAAGTGAATTTGACATCAAGTGGAGGAAAAAGAAAGTAGGATTCAAGACTGCCATCAGATTAGCAGCAATACATCATATTAACATGAAATCCAGAAAATTCGTAGTAGTTATACCTTGGCTCTTTTGAATAAATCCCTAATACGTGCAGATCCAACACCAACTAAAACTTCAACAAATTCTGACCCAGCCATTTGGTAAAATGGAACACCAGCTTCCCCAGCTATGGCCTTGGCAACCAAGGTCTGAAATAGCATGAGAAATTTAAAATGTATGCCAGTATACCCACTAGTTTGAAATCAGTGGAGTACAACTATCTGACCTTGCCACATCCTGGGGGGCCCTCCAGAAGAACACCATGTGGAGGTTTGATGCCCATTTTGTCAAATAACTCTGGATTCTTCAAGTATCTTACCAACTAAACAAAAGCATTAATGACTATCATCAGTAAGTATGATAAGGAAATTGTAATATGTGCCAAAGGTCAAATCATGAGGCATTCACTAAGATAACAAACATCATAAATACCCCTTCCAGAGAAAAGAACTACTAGATATTCAGCATCTAATAAATGTTAATTAGTTTAACAAAACGACTTCCCAATCAATTGACAAAACACATGTCAAATTTACCATATCAAGAGGGCAAGGCAACTTCACAAAGGCTGCAATCTTGAAACGTGATGAAAGATGCCATGCAACCAACAGCTTTTGAACCCATGGCCTCAATGGCAGCCCTTTTATATAAATGGGGACTCAATGCCAATAGAACTGAAAGATACTCACATATTCATAGTAAGAATCTGAAAGGGTATAAGAAAATTACCTCTTGGAGCTCCTCCACTGCTTCATCAATTCCTGCCACATCACTAAATTTGACTCCAGTTGAACCCTGAAAAGATGTTATTCCAAAACTAAAAATATGAGAATAATATTAAAGGATTAAAAAAGTCAGAGGATCAGGCAAAGATGGGTTTCAAAACGCACATCAACACGAGCTTCAGCTTTTGATCGTGAAAAGTCTATTCCTTGCCAAAGATCCTGTATATTACAGGTATACTTCTTAGTTACATTCTTAGCAAGCGCATCCATGGATGGATGAATAATCAATGCATGATAGTTAAGTAAATTTTATAGGGGTCAATCAACTTAGTCACTTACCCATTTCCTGAAGTTCTTAGGTCTTCTTGAAAGTGTGAAGCGGAGAAGAAGAACCATAGTAAAAACTACAAGCATAATTGGTTTCAACACTGCAAGGCTGGCGGCTATGCCATCAAAAGTGTAAAACTCATACAACTTAGAGAGAATACCACTATCACTGAATAAATCAACCATGTTATCCCAAATCCCCTCCGAAATTCCAAGAACCACATTAAGAAATAGCTTGAGAATTGGTTTGACTATGGGCCATACAACATAGACAGATGTTACAAACACAAAACTGGTAACAGCAAATATTGCCGATGCAAGGAAGCCACCAATTACAATTGCTGCAGCAGCCACTACCACTGTAATCATGGCAAGCTCAGCCATCATTCTGCTAGATATGGAAGATGCAATTGGATGCGGGTAGTCGGCCAATTTTCCGACCCAAGACTACAATGACACAATTTTGAGGATCAAAATAAGAGAAAACAATAATTTGCAAGAAAGGAGTTAAAAGAGTAGATTGATAACCGTAGCATGTGTCTCTATCTCATATCGGGCTCCTGTGTACTGCTCCAATAGTGCTTGAGCTTCAGTAGTATTTAGCGTTAAAGCCCTATAAAATTGCACACACACTATCAACATGTTGTAGAGTAGCAGCTGCAGATATCTGTCCTGCTAATCAATAATTAATTGGGATTTTTACCATTTCGTTCTGTGCAAGCTCTTGTCCCCAGGAATTTCCTTCAATTGTACTACAAAGTCCTTGTAATTATAATCGGAAAACGAACCTGTATCCCCCTTCGAAGTTAGTAGCTTAATTTTATCGCTATTTATAGCTTTCTGAAACTCATCAATGCTCATTTTCGGTAATGACTCTAAATTTCGATCAAACTCTTCCTTTTCCGACAGCTCCTTCCCGAAAATTTGCTCCGGCACATAGAGTTTCCCTCTATACTCCCTAAGTAAGTCTTTCAAGTAAATAGAATCTCTCCCCAAAGAAATCTCATTTTTGCCCTCACCGTTCTCTTTCTTCCATTGGCCGTTCTTCAAGCTCAACCTCTCTGCCAAAACTCTAAGAATACCAAAATTGAACCTTTTACTCAAGTTCTCTTTTTCCTTCAAAGTATACAACTTGTCACCAATCCGGTACTTTGGTTCCACTTGGCTTGGGTTCTCCTTCAGAACTCTGCTCACAAAATCGTCCCCGCTGGTTTCGTTGCTGACATTAGCTGGTGAAGATGAATTTGAATTTAATTTGCACAGAACTCTGAGCGACCGGCGGAGAAAAATAGGTTCTGTTGTAAAATTTCGATTGATATTCAATCGTTGGGAAGTTCCATGGCGGTGAGTGAAGGATTTGGAAACGTTAAACTGGGACGGTGAGAGAATGCCAATGGTTGTCATTGTTCCGGCAGAATCATGAATGAACCACCCCTCGTCTAGTGGACTAGAATGTGAGAAATCATTTGAAATTCAAAGAAATTAAACAGCAGGGTTTTTCCATTGGGGACTTAGGGTTTTAATGTTGACGCATAAATGGTAGGAGATGACGCATTGATGACCGATGACTACATTAATCGTTTGTTTGGATGAATAGAATACGGTGAAAAGAAATGGAATAAAAGTAGATAAAATAATTTTTTATTATTTAAGAGTTTTTTTTTAAGTAAAGAGAATGAATGAATGGAAAAAGGAATTCTTCCATTCATTTTCACTCAAATTTCTAAAATTTATTTCCTCTCAAATTGGGGTGAAGAAATGAAATGGAATAAAATATATTTTTAATTAAAATTATATTTAATTTCCATCCTTTTTTTTATTTAAGCATACAAACAATGAAAAGGTAATTCTCATTTCATTCTTTTCTTTTCCTTTCTTTTTTATTTCATTCTATTTCGTCCCCTCAAAACTCTCAAACATAATCTAAAGGAGAAATTAAATATTTTTTATTCTTTATATAATTATTATTATTTTTTTACTCAAGACTCAATTTTATTCTACAATTTTTATTTGTACCCATTTTTATACTTTATAAATTAGATTAGATTTTTTTTTTATGAAAAAATAATGCGTAGATTAAAAGGCTATTGGCTATGATTATAGGAAGTTACCGGCTATGTCTCTTCTCAAGAGTAATTTTACTCCAAAAATTAAGTTTCAAATTATCATGATCTCCGTCTTGAGTTCACACAAATTTGCAGTGTCTTTATTATAATCATCTCATTACAGAAGTATATAGGAGTGGATAGCGGTCAATTAAGGATAGTTAATCCATTTTTTAACCAATCAATTCTAATCGTTGATTTAATATTTTAATTCAAATTTAACCAAATTTACACTTTCAATTGACCTTAATTGTAGGCATCGATTTTGATTGATTGTGAGTGGTTCCGATTGATTGACTGGATTAAAAATTTTACCTAAATAAATTATAAAATTCAATTTAATTGTGAGTGATTCCAATCAATTAATTAAATGTTTTAATTTGTAAGGAATAAAATGATATTATTTTATTCCAACTATCAATTAAATTCAGTTAATTGTGGTTAAGGCCAACTGACCCATGATTAATAGAGACATCGATTTTAATCTTATTTTTATTTTCATTTTAAAGTATTAATCAAATTTTAATCCATTATTTTTGGATTTTGTTGGTTGGATAAAGTCGATTTGGCTTTTCTTAATCATCCTTACAAGCATTGTCAAATGTTGTTAGTTAAAGTTGCAAATGAGATCCAAAAACATAAGAACTTATCACAAAAATAGAAAGAAATTTGGTGTCATAAATCTAATGAAAAAGGCAATAAATTTGAAACTTATGTTTGTGAGGAAAAGATTCAAGAGAGCAATGTTTTAATGCACGGATTTTGTGATTATTTCAAGAAAAATATTAATTTGATTGAGTGAATTTGAATTAATGTATTTTCATTTTGCAACATCATATATATATATATATATATATATTGGTTTGTTATAAATATTAATGATAGAAAGGTAAGAAGGTGAATGTGAAATTTGAAAATGGAAAATTAACAAAGATCTTTAATATTTAATTCATATCATAACAAAATTAATCAATATACTTTAGTGTTTTCAAAAACAATCTTTATCAACATTCTCAAAAAAAAAATTACTTCTTAGAAGGCAAAAACAGTACCTATGCTATTTAAAAGTCTTTTATTACTAAAAAAACAATATAATTTTTGATATTTAATAAAAACACCTCAAAATAAAAAATACTTAATTTAAGGTATAAACAACTACAATCATTTATTTTACTCATCATCCAAAAAAAACTTGTAAATAGAAATGACTTCACTATATAACCAAACCCACTAATAAAAATCAACCCAATCAATTATTTAAGAAATCAAGCTCAAAAGCTAAAGTTAAATATCACTAACTGATCATAAAGTTCTACAAACATAATAAAGAGAAGAATTCAAGCCATTACTTAAAAATAAATACCAACAACCAACGATAAAGGCAATCAATACTAATAATGGCAAAAGACTCATACTTACAGCAAAGAAATACGCTTTTCTTAAGGGTTCAGATAATAAACTTTTAAATTCATATACTTGCAAATAGAAGAACAAATACTACAACGAATAAATCATTAATTGTTTTATTTTTCATAATTGAAAATTGAATGTCATGATCATCAAAATAAATAATTGCTCCCTCTGACTAAGGGTTTCATGAACAACTATCATGAAAACTTTCAAATTTTAAAATAATTTAATTTTATTTACATTATATTAAAAAAAATGGCTAAACATTCATATAATATTCATCTTTCATACTTGGTACAAAATTATGCTAATTGGAAGTAATTGTTGACTCTGTTGTTTCTCAGTTAACTACAATTAATATTATTGGTCTTAACTTCTCATTCTAATATTTTGTACAATATAATATCATCATTTTATCATTTTAAATTTGCAAATTAAATAAGTAAATAATCAAATAAACACAAATATTAAATAAATAATTAATTCCATTGAAGGTTAATTACAATCAAAATAAATGTAAAGGGGAGATGAGAGAGTAGAATTGGAAAGAAATAGAACAACAATTGGACGAAAAAAAAATAGCCAGACACATGTTAGAAAAACAAAAAGGTTGACCAAAAATGCTTCCATTGTCATGAGGATAAGAAAGTTTTCGTCATTAAACAAAAGGTTTAATTTACAAGGTAATTGATATTGCAATAATTTTAAACGTTATAAAATAAAATTGAAATTTGTGTAAAAACAAAAAGTATATTTTGATCAAATAAATAATTTTTTTAAATGTTCTTTATAATAAAAGTACTAAAAGTATAACTTAAAATATTTTTAAAAGAATAATTAAATAGAAACTTAAAATCTTAAAAAGTCAAGGGCATGTTTGGAAGTGTATTTTAGAATTGTTTTTAAAAAATAATTTTTTAAAACATAAACAAAAAATAGTTTTTTTAGAAAAGAATAAAAAAATTGTTTGGATTTAAAGTTTTCAAAACACATTTTTTAAAATAAAAAAAAATAGAAAACTTGTTTGGGAAAACACTTCAAGAAATGGTTTTAAAAGCAAAAAAAAAAAAAAAACTGTTTGGTTGTCATAGAATGAATTTTTAAATTAGTGACAAGTATTATATGTTTAAATAATGTATTTGAGATATCTTTATAAGTTATATTACAAATAAGAATAAAAATATTTTAGGGCTTGTATTTTTATCATTTTTCATATACAAAATATTAAGACTATATTCAAGAAAAGAGAATAAATTTAATTTACATAACACTATACGATACATGTTATTTCATTAAAGAGGGAAATTTATATGATTTAAAAGAGTGTCATATCCTCATAAACTATTATATACATATGTATATATATATATATATATATATATGTTAAGTGCAGATAAATTGATGTCTCTAAAAATAACGTTTGAAATATTTGACAAAAATCCTAACTAATAAGCATCCATATGCTCTACCCACATCCAATTAGCACTATGATTATGATATGCTGACATTACTACTACAGCTTCATCAGATAGTTGTTCTGAATGGTTGTTGTTACCTGAGATTCCTTCATCTAATAAGTTCATTGTAAATTCTACATCTAAAGGACTCATATTCTCCCATTCATGGAACAATGTGTCACAATTCCCCCATTTACAAATATAATTATGAATAGTGTAGTATACATGTGTGGTAGGTTTATATATTAGCATTAATTTAAGATTGGAAAATGTGCCTTTTAATACTCCAAAGCAATGCATTATATGCAGTGAAGAATGTCTAAAGTTAAATAATTCTTTAGCACTTTGAGGTTGTTGATTATAACCATTATATTCATTGATATGATATCTCTCACCTTTAAAAGGTGGAAAAAATTCTCCTATGCAAGGATATCCAGAATCAACAGCATAAAATTTACCTGCAACAAAAATTTGTTATGAATATTCTAGTATATCAAATACTTACAAATTAGTCAAATAAAACAAGATAGAACAATATTAAATTACCTTCAGTTGGTCGTGGAAAGTTTGCATCTTGCCAAAGAAGTACATCCAAAAATACTCTTGAATCATTAGCACTGTCTTCCCATCCTATTTATACATAAGTAAACAACATATTAAAATTACAAATGCACATGACATTTTGTGTCATAATAGATTTTCTGCCTCTGCAAGCTATTTGTTTTGCTGCTAGGGCCCATCCACTACCGTGCGTACCATCAATAACCCCAAGACAATTCTAAAGAATATCAAATAAAAAGAAAAAGTAAATTATAATCTTAGAAAAAAAATTGTCATAGGAAAGAAGACAAACTAAGTACATTATTAGCAAAATATAACAATTACCTTGAACCATGGATAATATTTGCCATTATTCCTTATGTGGTCTGGCAACTCAAATGATTCTTGCTTTATAATCTCCTTTCCAACCTTGCAAATTGCTATTAAAGTTTACTTAAAATGCCGAGACATAGTTTCAATCGAATGTTGAAAACAATCTGCAACAACTCTTTGTCAAGTGTTGTGTCCTAAAATAAATAAAATCATAGCAACCTTCTCCTCTAAACACGCATCTCTTGAATCACTTAAATAATTATGTCTTCTTAAGTTATCACAAAAAGTGACAAAACAAGTTTTCTTCATACGAAATAATTCATAGCAAACTATAGGTGATCCATTCAATAACTTATTTATAAATTCATGACCAGTTAAGGAAGAAGTCTTGATTTGATTTTTTACCACAGAGGAATTGTCATATGCATAAACCATGATAGTCATAAGTAACTCAGCAAAATCATCATCATCTGTAGAGTCAAAAGAACTATTTAAGTTATCTATCTCACTATCTGATGAGTTGTTACTCATGTATAATCTTGCAATCATACAATAAATATATTTAAGTAAACGTTCATGTTATACAATTGATATCCTGTAATCATAAAGATTCCTCTAATACATAAGGACCATATATGGTCATAAATAGTGTTAAAGCACTTAACAATTCATTTTAGGGTTATATCACTAAACAAACCTATTCAACCATGCATGTTTCCTTTCCACTGGCATTCTTAAGAACATATCCCTCCAATCTTGATCCTTAAATTTCTCCAAAGCTACAATATACATGTCATCGCTAATATCTTTTAGTTCAGTCAACATCTACATATTTCAATAGAGAAAAGTCATTTGATGCAGTTGTTACTGATTTAACCTCAACACTTTTTGTCTTGTATCTCTTTACCTTTGCAAGAGATGCCTCCATTTTTGCCTTGCAGATTCAGCCCATGCTAGTAAAGCATCACTCATGTCAATAAACTTATGGTCTTTCTTTTCCTTGCATTCATATGTAGTTATGGTTCTCTTTCCACTACGCAAAATATGCTCAGTAGTTTCAACAACATATTCCTCTTGGTTATTTTCCTCAAAATTTATATGTACTCTAGTATTGATGTATTCATTCTCAAGCTATTACTCTTCATCTGAATTTGGAGGGTCCACAGTCAAGACATGATGAAAGACACCAGTAGTTGTGCTTCTATTAAAAATAATCCTTAGTAGCTTATAATGTTCACATCCTTTTTCTACAAAATTCATAAGCCTTAAGCCTTTTCTATAATGAAAAATACAAGCAAATATTATTGTACATATTCATAATAAACCATACATAAAGTAGCTAAAAAAGTATTGTGATAAATGAAAAAAGTATCCCATACCTCTAAATATGTATCACATACAACATCTTCAGCTGTCATAGTGTTAGTTTCAACATCCCACCCAAAGCTAGTTTGTTGAGTGAGTTTAGAGAACAAACGATGCTTGGTCTTTAGCCTGTTAAATTTCTGCTTGATGTGTTTTATGCAGAAATTTCATCCACCTCTTTGATTTAACTCATTTAAAATTATTCTCCAAACCTTGGGTGGAAACAAGCCATTTTTTATTGCCTTTATTAACTTCATCAACTAAAATATCTATATAAAACTTTTCTATTGTTGGACCTAGACAGCATCATTATCCTTAAGGGACTGACATGACATCTATTAATTTAAACAAAGTGCATGAGCATCAAGAGAATGCTAGTAGGAACACTAAACAACATGATAATAAGAGCAATGTCTCAAAGTTTTAGAACAAACTTCCAATCTTTTTGAAAGTTGATCAAACTTATCACTCACCATGAGCCATAAGACAAAACAAAATTACAAATATAATCTTTAACATATTATATATCTATCGCTTGATTGCTATATATATAAATGCTAAACAGTACCTTCAGTATGCCAACAATATATATATATATATATGTATAAACTTCATAAAATCACCAATCATTGCTAAGGAAATACAAAACAATGTTAGACTAACACTCTAATAACAACTATATCTAATCTTAACTATCAAAAGATATTTGATACTTGAACCTTCCTAGTTGGTTTCCAACCATATTTAAACACCTATAAACTAAGTTGTAATATTATTTTCCTTGTACTTTCAAGATTTCATATTTATTATGTATTTACATAAAAAAATGCTAAGTTCAAGCTTATGTTGCTTTAAAAGATCATAGTGGAAAGTTAAAGTAAAAGGCTTTTGCCCAAAATTATTGGTGCAGTTACTTTGTTGCGATTTGCTCTACTGCTCTTCAACCTCAGCTATCGGTGGGTTATTCGGTAGAGCCTGATATCTTGTAAAAATGACCTTAATTATGATAGAAGGGAAGCTGGAGACAACAATTTGTAGTTGACAAAAAATGAAAGTGGAGGTAAGGAGACTGGGTCTCTTTTGGGTAAACCTTAGGATGAAAGGGTTTTATTAAAAATGACTAGGTAGAGCTTAAGGGCTAATAAAAGGGAGAGAGTGAGCAAAATTACCAAATATGCCATTAATGAAAATTGGTCTCAATGTATATTCTCTGTGTGTTTCTTAGAAATTGATAACAAAAATACTCAAAACATCTAAATTGTGTTTTCCATTTTTTGTTTTTTAATTCCATTTTTTGTTTTTTAAGTTACACTTTTAAAAAATAGTTTTATAAAAATAATTGATGAAAATAATATGTCAAACAAATTTTTTTGTTTTTACAAAATTCAAAAAAAACATAAAAATAATTTTCAAAAACATTTCCAAACAAGCCCTAAATATTTTCACTACTAAATCATATGTTTTTAATTTTTAAAATAAATGATTACTCAAAATAAAATTAATGATCAAATTATCAACATATTCAATTGTTAAAGAGTTTAGGCTGCCTATAAAATTACTATAAACTTTTTATAAAATTACCATTTTAAAATTATTTAAATTCCACCCTTTTCCACCATAACTAATGATTTTAAAAGAAAAAATAACTTTCAACAAGACTTGAAAGACATGATATTTTTTGAAACATATCTATCATCATTTTATTAGTCACTTTTGACACAATTTTTGAAGAAATTAACCATAGGCAAAGATCAATTGACATTAGTATTAACAAAAAAAATATATTGATATTATTATTAATTTACTATAAAACAAATTTTCACAAAATCTACTGTTAGGTTTAATATATTTATTATGTAGATTATACTAAAAAATTTTACATCAATTCAAAATTAGCTATTATTCCATCAACGGACTTCAAAATTGATGTAAAATATGTCTTTAAAATATAAGAATGTGTGTGTATAATGAAAAAAACTTACATTTATTTATACTTTGATATCAATTTTTTTTATTAAAATAAAAATTTCTATACTTTCACTGTTAAATTTACCTATACAATAGTAACTTTTGCATTTGTTAATGGTATTAGAAACACAAGTTTTTTGAAGATATATGTACTTTAATTTAATTCACTCTCAATTTAATATAAAATTTTGAGAATTGTTATGAATCAACTTTATGGATGTCCATATACGACTCTCAAGTTTCTTCACATTTCCTCATTGTACAATTTATTTTGCCCTTTAAATTCATCTCCTGATATTTATATATATTTATCTCTTTGAGGCTCTTATACAAATGAACATAAGCCTATCTCCCATTAAATTCATCTTCCTATATATATATGTAAGTTCAATCCCTAGATGTTCTTATGCATACGAATGTAAGACTATAAATAGAGGTTATGAAGTTTATGTTATATAACAAGAATGAAATAAGAGAAATCATCTTACTCTATCAATTTCTTTATATTTCTTTTACTCTTTTAGTCACACATTTCATAACACATTATTAGCATGAGTCTCTACTATTTGGATATTTGATTTTTGGTGAGAAAAAAAAGTTTGAAGTAAGACTTGCTTAAGTTAGAGCCTTAATTCTTATTGTAGCAAAACCAACTAGAAGTCTCCACATGTAGTAGCAATGACAATAGTTACATTCCCGTCAAAGTCTGATGTAACCTTCGCTTATTTTATAGGTAAGTCTTTTAAAGAATTTTCAAGCTAAAAATGAATAATTTAGAAATAAAACTTAAAAGTTTGTTCACTATATTGCTATAAATCATCACTTGGATAATAATTTCTATTATGATGGTTACTTTTTTTTGCATATCATATATAATCATTATTATTATTTTTGTGATGATGATATGATTTTTTTTACATCTGATGGATGATTAATGTGAAGTGTCTTAGCATTCATTTCTATCATGACCTAATTTTTTTTCTAGTCATGATCGGCATGAATATTAACCCTTTATGGATAACCAGTAGCCTTTTTTTCACATATTTCTATTCATACTTATCTCATTATTCCTAATCACATTCACTTAAGTTCCATTAGTTGATTAAAAAGTTATAAACTTTAGAAAGAAAGGCAAGACATATGGAATATATACATATTTTATAATTTACGCAGTCATTGCTCAATAAGCACATACTAGTTTAATACATTGTTCCATAAGTTTGCTACCAATTTCCAAAAAAGACTATCCAATATCTACCTTACTTAGGAGTCACTTCCATGTCACCCTATGTCCTTTTCAAGGTAAGACAATTAAAAAGTTAAATTAACCTATCTTTTATCATAAATCCAAAAGCATAGGTTAATATAACTAAGCCCTGTGGCCATTCTACTTACCAATTTTTTTTAAAAAAAAAAGTTAGCAAAATGCATAATTTGATGGTAGACCTCTAGAGGTTAAACCATTCTAAGGTCAACATAAGAAGGATATTAGGTGATGGTTCCGTGGATATGATCTCCACCTTATGTAGTACTTCACAAAATTCAAAATGACAATATAGTGGATTCTAATTTTATAGACTCCTAGTGGACTTGAAATAGTGGTGGAAATGTATCAGACATGATTTCTATTGTATCGTTGTTCATGCTTACTTCTCTAAGGGATGATTAACTGCAATGTCTTAAGATTTTGAAAAATAATCCACAGAAGTGAGTCTGGAGCTTAGTGATATGAATTTATCTAACTAAACAACACATATATACATCAACATCATAACCAAGTAATCATTTCTCATGCCAAGTTTAATAAGCAAGTCATTAAGTTTTAGAGACTCACCTATGAATGGTATTACATCAAATTATCCATAGCATATTATACCGAATTAGGATTCTCATGGCCTTAAGTTACATCCTTAATCATTAAATTATTTAATCTCATTATATTGCATTTTAATATTCCATAAAATAATAATGCAAGTAAAAGCAAATTACATAATAATAATCATAAATCTCCTTGTCACTTTAAACCAACCTTATCCTGTACAATCCTAGCTCTATCCCTCTAAGCCAGTCTTATCCTACTCATCATATCAGAATGCATAGATTCAGGATCCAATTTATTTTTCCCCATCTTATCTCATCAATTACATCTCAAGTTTCATAAGAACTTTCAAGCATTCAATAACATCATTCTTATCATAACTATATCACAAATATACATTTCAATCATAATCTTAATCATATATCATTTATCATATTATCACATTTCATCCACATCATTCATTATAACATATATCATCCTATGTCTCATGGGGAAATTACCATACTTAAACAATATCACTACTCACAATAACTATGTCACACATTCACATTTAATCTCAATCTCAATCACAAGATTACATTCCTTGTTACATTATCATACTATCGATTATAGATAATTATTGAATTTATTAATATTAGTTTGTTAATTACTCATATAGGATTCTTACTTGCTTTATTTAATTAACTAGAATGCACATAAGACTAAACCGAAGGGTTGAGAAATATGTAGAAAGGAGAAGTGAATTCCTCTAGAAGGTTGAAAATTTCTAGAGACATTTCATCCACAATGGAAATTTCGATTGCCTAAAAATTCCTAAAATATTTATAATCTATTTCTTCTATATCTAGATTCCTCGTAGCCCAAAATTATAGTTTTAAAATTATCAAAAATTTCAAATTCACCTTTTTGGATTTTTCTGAAAAGCCATTTATTATCAAAATTAATTTTAGAAAATTTGAGGTATTACAATTTTTCCCCTTAAAAGAATTTGCCCTCAAATTCTAAACAACAATGGTAAGTTAACTAGAACGAACTAACGGTTACAAGTAATACTTTATACCAAGTAGTCATGGTACTCATCTCCTACCAAATAAGTGGGGATATTTCCCTCGAGTGTCATATTCTAACTCCTATATAGTTTCTTGTTTATTGTGTCATTCTCATAGTACCTGATTCATAGAAAGCTCTCTTGATCTCAATTTTTGAACCT
This sequence comes from Saraca asoca, assembly GCA_026873985.1. Lineage (NCBI taxonomy): Eukaryota > Viridiplantae > Streptophyta > Magnoliopsida > Fabales > Fabaceae > Saraca > Saraca asoca. The sequence goes on along the minus strand of JANHAO010003861.1, from coordinate 2,745 downwards.
ACTGATCGAGAATAGCTACTGGTTGCTCTTCATATGTTAATTTGGTGTCCAATTGTATTCCTCCATGATGATATGAGATTCATTTGAAAGATATTTTCTTAACATGGAGATATGGAATATCGAGTGAATTCCTTACATTTCAACTGGCAAGTCTAATTGATAGGCTATGACTCCTATGCCTTTAATGATTCTAAATGGTCTAATATACTGTGGGGTTAGTTTTCCTTTTTTATCAAAATGTAAAACCCCTTTTATAGGAGATACTTTAAGAAACACTTGATCATTAATCTCGAATTCCAATTCCCTTATTCTCTTATTCAACTATGATTTTGTACCTATCTTGAGTCACCTTCATTTGATCACAGATCAATTATACTTTCTCAATGACGTTTGCCACAAGATCCAATCTTAACAACCTTGCCTTTCTAGGCTGAAATCAACCTATGGGAGTCTTACATCTTCTTCCATACAATACCTCGAACGGTGCCATTTGAATACTGGATTGATAATTGTTATTATAGACAAATTCAATAAGCGGCAAATATTTTTCCTAGTTCCTTTCAAATTCCATCATGCATGCACAAACATATTTTCTAGAATTTGAATTGTTTGCTCTGATTGACATTGATCTGTGGATGAAAAGTTGTACTAAATGGTAACTGATTACCCAATACTTCTTGGAATGACTGCAAAAAAAGAAGTAAATTGAGTACCATGATCCAAAATAATCGTCAATGACATGCCATATAAAGGAATTAGCTAATCAAGATATATTTTTGTATATTAAATAGCTAAATAAATCATTTTAACCTATAAGAAATAAGTTGATTTGGTTAGGCGATCAATGTGACCTAAATCAAATCGTAACCTTTGGCAACTTTAGCAACCCAACTGTTATCAGTATTTTTTGGATTACTCGAAATGGACTGGCCAAGGCCCAATAAGAGGTAGAGCCCAGTTGAAAAGGAGGCCAAAATCACTTGACAATTAAGGTCACTTAGCAGGGTACCGGCTCATTACCCATGAACTACAGACGCATGGCGGGGTCAATGTGCAAGCTTAGCTCGCTAAGGAGGGTACTAGCTTACAGAGCAGATAGCAGCGCCCTAACCATCCTTTGACAGATTCATTCCAGACTAGGTTAGTGATAGGATCAACTTCTCTGGTCAACAGATTGTCTAGCGCAAGTCCAGGTCACTAAGATAGTGAGCTGGGCACTAGTAGAGAAGCCTAGTCATCAGCTAAGGGCATATATTCCTAACTGATAGCTCAGCCTCCAAAACCGACACATTAGCCCCAACAGTCTGACAATGATTTGCCTAGTATTTATTATTAGACGCCAAACATTTATTGCCTGATGCGACGAAAATAATCATTTTGTTACTTGTCAAATTACACTTGTAACCCTTCCTTCTCCTATAAGTAAGGGAGGACCTCTGTAAAATATAAGAAGAAAAATAGATTGCATGCAGACACTTTGCTGGAATAGTAACTTAGCATTATATCTCCATTGAGTCTCATAGACAAAACCATTAAATAGATTTAATACAATTCACTGTGGACATAGGGCCCGATTGGCTTTAGACAAACCACGATAAAAGCTTCTGGTGTTTGTTGTTCTCTTTCTTCTCCTCCACCTTTCTTTTCCATTAGCTTACACTCTCGACTTATAGTTTGGGATAACTCTGAACTTACACTTGTTGATTAGATTTTACAGTCAACACCAACTAAAAAGTCCATCGTTGTGCTTTCCCATTTCCATTACAAAATTTTGATGGATTGATGCAATCCTACCGAACATTGATGTTCTACCTTTAGTTTCTGACATGCAAGGCATTTAGTCAAATATTCAAGTACATCTCATTTCATGTCTTCCCACTGAAACATCTCTTTTAAATTATGATACATCTCAGACACCCCTAGGTGCATTATATATGATGAATTGTGAGCTTGATGCAACAAATCCTTATAAACACTCAAGGGAACCCATAATCGTCCTTCCCTTTTAAGTACTTCTACCTTGTCGACTACAAATTTTGAGTCCAACTACACTTTTGCTCTTTATCTAAGAATAACATATTGTGGGTCTTATTTTTGAACTTCTTTGACACAGTCAACTAAAATCGATTGTACTGTCATATAGGCTAAAATTAAGATTTGGTCTGAAACTTCCAATCATGCACCAAGCATCTCAAATGTGAAATAGAAACACATAAACTTTTCATCCTTGGAGAGGAGATAAGCAAAACCACTTGCTGATTTTTTCTATTCAAAGATATATTTTAGACTTTTGTGGTCTGCATAAATTTCACATGTTTGTCTATACAAGTAATGCCTCTATATTTTCAATGTAAAAACTACCACTGCCATTTTTAGATCATGAGTATGATAATTTTTGCTCATGCATCTTCAATTGCCATGACGCATATGCGATCACTTCCCATTCTATATTAACATGTACCCAATCTGATTTGTGAAGCATTGCAATACACCACATAACTACCTGATCCAAATGGCAATGCCAATATTGGGGCTGACATCAAGCACCTTTTTAGCTTTTGTAAGTTTTCTTCACAAATAAGAGCCTATTCGAATCGCACTCCTTTTCAAGTAAGCTTAGTCAATGCTGTAGAGATCTTAGAGAAATATTTGACAGATTTTCTCTAAGGCCCACGTGAGTATTGTCCGCTTTGGTGCCAGTACTCGTCCAACGAGCCTTCCTCACCGCACGGTTTTGTCCCAAAA
>JANHAO010003860.1:0-25347 GCA_026873985.1 Saraca asoca | reverse complement strand
TCTGTTTAAAATCAAATAAAGATTGTATCCTGCATCTCCAACGAGATAGGGGCAAGATCCAAAGTTATTTCCGCTATATAAACTGCTCATCACGTTTTTATCTACTGCCTTTGTGGGACCTAACACAAGTATGCTTGAAATGGATTGATTTGATCATGTAAGTCAAGCCATCTGGTAAGGGAGACATATGGATCCTTTATAGGTAACCATTACTAGCACATATTGAAGTCACCCTAGTTTTCTCATTCTTTTCCTAATAACATCAAAATTTTCTTGGATAAAGTAATCCCTTAAAACTGCACTAAACTCCTTAACATCAACAAATATTTAATACTTCTCGTAGTTCACATCAACTTTCACTTCGTATTCAAGCCTCTTACCCTTTTTTGTTTCTATTAATATTTGTTTCTTCCTTTTTGGATTCACTATCACTTCCATATCTACCACATTGACCCTTCTTATCTAGCCTTGGATCAGAATCACCATGTTCACTAGCATATTCAGCGTCATTGCCCTCACTTGTGTCACTACCCCCATCCTTAATCATTAGAAAATCAGCATCATTACCATCAATATAAAAAGTATCATGATAAGGTTAGGTATAATCAAAAGCTTGGTGATTATGCAATTCAAGATTTGGTTTAAAATGCATCTTTGGTAGAGACGCAATCTCTAGTTAGGCTTGCCAAATTGTGAAAAAGGTAGTTCATGTTAGGTTGTTCAAATTGTGAGCAATGTAGCTCAAGTTAGGGTTGTTCAAAATGTGAGAAAGGTAGTTCAAATTGGGGTTGTTGAAATAGTGAGAAAGGTTGCTCAAGTTGTGTTTGTTCAAATTGTGAAAAAGATAGTTCAAGTTGGGATTGACCAAATTACAAGGAAGGTAGTTCTACTTAAATTATTTCAAACTTACAATTATATAGAAATATAAATGTACTATCACTACATATTTGAAACATACGCATCAATTCGGCATCATCCCATGTTTCTTAAACATCATAAAAGGCATAGGAAAGTATCTTATAATGAAGCTGACATTCACAGTAGTAGGAATATCAGTAAGAACCTTCTCATACAGATCACCGATGAACTCCACATACCACATATACAAGTATTTGTTAGGGCATACTCTATCAATTATGTATTCCTTTCCTTCATACTTTACCTATAAGTAGCATCGTGAGAAGGACATCGTGCCTTAATTAAGAGTAAAGTTAAATTAAAAAAAATGAAAAATGGGCAAATATACAAACATAAGGCTTCCATTAGTGAGCTACTTTTATTATACAATTTTGTTGTGTGATTTCAGACTGCTTGGACTTATAAAAGATTTTGAAATTAATAAATAAGCATATTCATATTACGCACAGCTTTGGACAAATATTTATGTCCAAAATCAGGCAAAGGCTTTGGTTTTTTTATATTAGAGCTATGTTTAGGTGAATGATGTATTGAGACTATTGCCTTTGACAAACTGAGAGTAAACTTAAATTAAAAAAATGACAAACTAATGCAAGGCTTACTATGAAAGCTTAAATTTTTAGCTTTTGAAGACCATTGACTAAATTAAAAACCCAATTTTTATTTGTTTAAGAATTCTGGGGGATATTGTTGTTTGTTAATATTAAAACATTAAATCTATCAATGTTTCAAAGCAAATCATTCAGGAAAGAAGAAATATTTAGCATCAAAGCCACTGTCAGGTCCTACAAGTCAGAGTTAAACACAAATATCAATGGGATCTTACCCTTATTCCTTTAGGAGAATATGTATACACCTTATTGTGAAAATGTTTTCTTAGAAATATAATGTAGTAGATTGATTTCTTGAAAAATTAATTGATTAATTATGTAAACAATAGATAAATATATTGAATTGATTTTATGTAAATTGTGAAATATATGAGAATTGATTATTGAACAACAAAATGTAAAAGAGCAGAAGAAAAAGTAAGCAAGACCACAAATTTTAAAGTGGTTCAACTTCACCTGAAACCACAGATGAAGTCTACTCCACGTGGATAATCCTTAACCCGATCACCACTTCAATTAAAAGAAAAATAATCAGGATTACAAGGCTCCTAAATTGCTAGTACAATATACACAAGAATTTGTAAGGATTTTGCTAACCTAGAAAATTTAACATAGGCTTTTCTACACCTAAACAAGACTTCTACAAAACCTAGAAATCTCAAAAACAAAAGAAAAATGAAATTGAGATAAGAATACAATACCAAATTGAGAGCTAGTCTCAATTACCTTTTATGAAATCTGCACAATTTGATCTTTAATCGATTTGATTTTGAAAATGAATGAGGAAGAAGATAATCTTTCAAAGCACTGAGATTTCTCTGGTAGTTAAGAGAGAAAGAATAAGATGTTATCATATAAAATCTTAAGGCAGTTGAGACTATTTATAACTGTTGTGACTGACTCTAATAGAATAACTAACTTTCAGTTCATGAATTGATTCAGAGTGGTTACAACTATTTTCCATTAATGAATTGGCTTGGTAATTGAATCTTAGTCGATTATGAATAGATCTTCAATTGATTCAAGAAAATTTCCTAACCTTCGGTAAAAAGAATTTTTTAAAAACTTACTTTACGAATCAATTAGTGAATCAATTCTGATATGATTTTCACAAGTTCTTTTAGGAATCAATTCATGAATTGATTTTCAAAGTAAAAAATTGTTTTTATAAAATCTGTACTTGTGAAAGATCATTTAATAGCTTATTTGAAAAAATATCTAATTTTTCTCTCTTCAAGTGGTTTATTCTTCCTCAAAATACTAGTTAAAAATATTTGAAGTTGTGAAGATCAAGTTGCTTAGAATTCATTAACAAAAGATCCTAAAAAAATGAAGTCCTAGATATAAAATTAGATCTCTTGAATCACAAACTTTGAATCTTTGAATCTGTCAAATATATAACAAACACTAAAGCATATAGTTAGATAAAAAAACTTGTTTATGAACTAGAATTATTTTTTAACATTAAAACTAAGAAAAATGTATGACTAGGATAACCTAGGTTAACAATCTCCCCCTTTTTGATGTTAACAAATAATTTTAGAAGAGATTCAAAGTTTAAGAAAAATTTGAAGGAGAAAAAGATAAAGTCTCCCCCTTTCATATAGCATCTCATTTTTATTTTTAAAAAAGATTTTCTCAAGTTTTCATCTAAAAATGAAGCTTTTTAGCTTTTCCCCCCCTTTTGGCACATAAAAAAGCATAGAGAAAGCATATAGCTGCCCCTGATATGATCAATGATTTAAGTAATCAAAAAGATATAAAAAACACAGTAAGAAATACATTCAGATATGCACAATAGTTTAAACATGATTTTATTACCAAAATCCTGTCTTGGGTAATGTAATTGTTATGTTTTATTCTTGATTAAATATTTTGTTTCTACATTGTGTAGTAATTTTATTATTGTTTCATATTTTGCTAAGTCCCAAAAGGTAATGTAGATATATGGATACTTTGATTTTATATTATCTAGTTTTTATCATTGTTTCATGTTTCATAAAATTCCCAATGGGTAATATGGATGGATGTGTATTTTGATTGTTAAAAATTTAATAATTGTCTTATGATTTGCAAAATCCATAATAGGTAATGCAAATATATATATATATATATATCTTTTAATAATTCTCATGAATTTCCAATTGGTAAGTGGGAATTATTAAGTTTTCTAAATATCTATTTTTTCATATCACGAATCTCTAATTAGTAAGTGATTGTTTTAAAATAATGTGAATTAGGAATCTCTTTTCCTATGCTTTGTGGTGGATTTGTATTTATTAATCTTCTCAAATCTAGTGTATTGGATGGCGCTAACGTTGTGGATTGGGAATAAAGAGTTGATATGCTTTTGAGCTTACATGATTGTAAGGACATTATTTGTGTGGAATATGTATCTACCTTTCCCTAACTAGTGACCAATGAGAATGATGTGGTTGATAATAAGGAATAGTATGAAAGGGACTTTAAGATTTAAAATAATTGAAAAATGATTATTGGCATTCCTAAATCTAATGGTAAAATTATATTTTTAATTGAGAAAATGGGAGCCATAGGAATTGATCTCTTAACTTCTAAATTGAAGAAGATTCGATACTATATTAAGTGACAGTGATCCTAGTAAAACTTTTCATATGACTAATTTCTATACATAGATAACAAAAGAAATTTTAGATAATTAGAGGCTAAAGAAAAAAAAAGGTTCTAATGTGAATAATTTGTGAAAAAGATTTACTAGATCAAAATATGTAGAAAGATTGACATGAGAAAACAAGTCAATGAATATGTTATTATAGAAGATAAGTTTTAAGTTTTGTGGCAAAATTATAGATGAGAAAACTATAACCTCCACTATCATGAAACATATGTCGAAGTTATCTTAGTTAAGTCTCGTTGGAGAGTTTGACCGTGTTTTTATAGGTTTGATTAGCAAAAAGATAGAAAGCTCATAGAAAATTAAGGAGATTATCACATATGAGCTTTCAATTAAAATTAAAGCCAAATAAGAGTTTTACCAAGAAATGGGATGATATCTCAATTTCAAAATTGTAAGAATTTTCTAAGAATAAGATGACTATTGCATATCAAATATGCTTTCAATGTAACAACTCTGATTATATTAAAAAGGATTATCGTATAAAAAAAAACCTAAGGGAAGTGATTCTTTTCTTCTAAAATATTATGTTTCCTATGTTAAGTTGTTTTGTTGGTATGATGATTTAAGAGTTATAATTCATGTATTAATTGATTTTCATGTGTTTAGAAAATCAAGAAAATTGATAGTAGACAAAGTTTTCATTTTATAGGAAATGATGATAAAACTTTCTTGAAGGGCTAATAATTTATGAGTTAAAGATAAAATATAATAAAGTATTTTGCTTAAAATATTGTTTTTATGTCCCATTAATAAAAAAAAATTTGCTTGTTGGTTCAAAGTGACATGAATGTTCTTTGGAGATAAAAGTCTGTCATATATTAATGGCATGAAATTGTATTACAAGGATTTAGAACCTTGAAAGTATATCAAGTTAATTTATATAGAAATATTATGAGTGAATTTTCTAATATCTAATCCAATGAATTTTATCTATGTTTTACTTTGTTTTGGTCATATTGGTAATGACATTGATTAAGGGCAGCTTGCTAGAAATGATGAGAAAAATGACTTCACAATTTGTAAAACTTTTTTGTATAGAAAAAATGACTAAGTTTTCTTACCCCTAAAAGTGATATTGATTTTTTTATATATTCCAATTGTATATTAGTAGTTGTATGAGTGTACATATTAGAAATTGTCATTCTTATTTTACTATATTTATTGATGATTTTCCAAAATTTGGAAAGTCGTATCTTTTACATAATATGAGTAAGGAAATAGAGATTTAAGCAATTTAAGTTAGAAGTAGTGAATACCACTAAAAGAAGATTTAAGAATTTTTTGTGAAGTGTGAATGAATATTAATTTGATTTGTTTGATGCTTTCTAATAAGAATGGTATTATTCATGAGGGTCCCAGATAAAGATATAAAATCATAGATTTTGCCCTTATTCCTTTAGGGGAATTTATATACATATTTTTATATTATGAATTCTTCTTTTAATTTTAACAGGACTATGATTTATTACCTTGGATTAAGAAGTGCAATAGACAATTAAGCAGTGAAATATGCAGAATGCAGATTGATAATTGTGCAGTAAGAATTTAAATACAAGAGTAGAAAAATAGAGATTTAAGACATAGATTTTTAAAGTAGTTGAACTTGAATTGAAACTACAATTCAAGTTTACTCCACTGGATAATCTTCAACTAGATTATCACTTTTATTACAAAACCATTAGGATTAAAACAAGCTCCTAATTTGTTAGTTTAAACCACAAGAATTACACTAGGTTTCTTTTTAACCTAAAAAACAATCATAAGAATTTTAACAGGCTCTTGCTAACCTAAACAAGATTCCTATCAATATAAAAATATCAAAAAGAAAAGATCAGAATAGGTAGGAAATACAATACCAAAGGTTTACGATGAAATCTCAAATAACTAATATGAATTCAGCAGAGGTTTGATTCAAAAACTCTTGATTTGATTTAGAAATCTTGTGAGGTAGAGAGAAATATGATTCACTCCTTTTGCTCTATAATTTTGGCACTTGAAGAAGAGAGAAAAATATGAAATCTGATAAAAAACTGAAGGTGGTTAATGGTTTTATAACTATTATAACTAATTGTAATAGAATAACTAACTTTTAGTTTATGAATAGATTCTTGAATCAATTCAAAATGGTTACAACTAATGAATTAGTTTGGGAATTGAATCATAGCCTTTTGAGATCAGGCGTTGAATCGATTACTGAATTAATTCATGTAAAAATCCTAACCTTTAGTAAAAAGTATTTTTCAAAACTTTTCTTCATGAATCGATTCAAATATATTTTTCATAAGAATCGCTTTATGAATCGATTCAGGAAGTGTAAAATAGTCTTATAAAATTTGTACTTGTGAAAAGTCTTTGTTTGAGAAATATTTTTAAACTATCTTGAAGTGGTTTGCTTATATCTCACTATATTAGATAAAAAAATATTTGTATTAAATCTCATTTGAATTCACTTACAAAAGATACTATAGGAATAAAAAATAATTCCTAAATCTAATTTCAGATCTCTTGAATCACATGCTTTGAACCTGCCAATTAAATCAAAATGCTAAAGTATATTGTCAGATAATAATGCAGATTAAAATTATTTTTCAGCATCAAAACCAAAGAAAATGTATAGTTAGGGTAACAATTCATTTACTTAGTATGTCACATATACTTAAATAGAATGGAGTTTCTAAATGGTACAATAGGATCTTGTTAAAAATTAATGAGGTTTATTTTAGCTCTTGTTAATTTTCTACTAATTTTTTGATGAGTTCTTCTCACTACTATTTATATTCTAAATAATGTTCCTTCTATGAATATCAAAAACACTCATTTTGAACTTTGGGTTAGTAAGTAATCTATGTTGAATTATATGAAAGTTTTGGGGTTCTGTTGCTCATGTTATTATACCCAATCCCACTAAAGGTAAACTTATAGTTAAATAAAAAAAAAACATTTATTGGTTATTCAAAGTAATTAAAATGGTATAGGCTATATGATCTAGTAGATAAAATGACTATTGAGAACATGGATGTGAAATTTATTGAAGAACATTTTGATTATAATAAAATCCTCAAAGAGAAGTCATTCTTGAAGAAATTATAAGTCAATTTATAGTTTCTCAAAAAATAGTTAAACAAAGAGAAATATTCTCTCCTAAGAGAAAAGGTTATCAAGAGGCTATGAGGAAAGTGAAAGAGAAATTAACTTATATCCCAATCATACTTTAGATAATAAAATCTTATACCCCCAAGAAGTTATTAAAGCATATGGTTTTATTTAAAATTATAAGGATTATTAAGTATATATGAAAGTAGTGGGGCCTAAGATTGTTATTTTGATTCTCCAAGTAGACAATATTCTTTTGACTCATTGAGATATGTGTTTTTGTATGAAGATAAAAAAGAAATTACATTATCATATGATTGATATGAAAGATCTAGATGAAACTTCAAAAATTCTTAGCATCAAAATTATCAAAAAGACTAGGTTTATCTTAGAAAAATTTACATATACTCTTTTGTATTGATTTAAGATGGATTATTGCAATGATGGTTATATTCTTTATGAATTGTCAAAGAAGTTATAAAGGATTATTGCTTTAATGTGCACTAGGCTTGATCTTGCCTATTAAGTGGAAGTTCTTATCAGATTTTAATCTTGTCCTTCAAAGATTCAAGAGGAAAGGGTGAAGCAAGCATTTGAAGTATATTATGTCATGTGATTTGACTAATTAATTTGATTAGTTATAGCTAATCGGTTACTTAGATTTAGATCATAAGCTTGTGTGGATACATGAAAGTTAATCACTACACTTGTGTTTATGATTGGTTTAGGTGCAATATGCCAAAAAATTTAAAAAAAAAGATTATGTAGGCTAATCCACTATGAAGACTATGTATGTCGCTGTTAGTGTAAGTTCTGAGAAATGGTATATCTTATGAAATCTTTTGATAAGTCTTTATGTAGTACCATGTTTAGAGTGACCCATAGTGGCCCTCTGTGATAATTCTTTAGTTATGACAACTATGAAGAATCTTATAAGTTACGAAGTTAAAAAATATTAAAGGTAATATTATTGGTTTAAGATATACTAAAAAAGCAAGAAGTTGTTATGGAGAAGATATCATTGATAAGATAACTTAGCATATCAATCCACTAAGGCTCTTGATATAATCCTATTCAAAACATAGATTTGATTCCTTAGTGATAGATGTATTATGAAATGAATGAATGTCTCAAGATTTAACTTCTCTATTAGGCATATATGCGAGGGTCTCGATAGAGAGGAAGGGTTAGATATCAAATTGGTCAAGCCTATGGAATGTTTAGAGTGTATCTCCATAGTGGCTAATACTCAAATTAGAATGCATCTTTACCTAAATTGCCAGATTTTGAGTATGAAATGAAGGGATTGATGTTTATTACATGAAATTAGCTTTGTCATGGCTTTGTTGAGTGCTCATGATTATGTCTCGAGATTCAACTTCTCTATCAAGTATATACTTGCATGTATATACGAGAGGGTTCTGATAAAAAAGGATGGTTAGATTTCAAATTGTTCAGGCCTATGGAATGTTTGGGAGTACATTTCTTTAGTGGCTAATACTCAAATTGGAATACAACTTTACCTGAGTTACTAGATTTTAATTATGGTATTAACAGCAACCAATCTAAGATTTAGTTCTAGTCTCTAATTGGATAGTATATATTTTATATAGGCCTAGGATAAGTATATAAAATTTATAACAAAAGATATGAAATAAAACTTATTATAATGGCTTTATAAAAATTATTTTATGCTTTGAAACCAAGTGGGAGAATGTAAGAATTTTAATGGTTTTAAATATTAATTTTATTGGTTTTAGAAAGATTTTTAATTCACATAATGCAGAGATATTCAAGATATGTGATTTTATTCACTTAACGTGAAATTTTAAATAAATAGTTTTCATGTTATAACTGAAATTTGTTTTAATGATCATGAATAATGGTTTGGTGCTTGAATGTGGATAAAGATTCATAAATAGGATGTAGATTATTGTGGCTAGTGGTATACTTACATTGGAGGCTAAAGGTCTTAGAGTCTCTTATAAACACCTCCATTAGTCCTACAAGTAAGGCATGCAAAACACTACCTAACTGAAAGTAGCAAGCTAATCACTTGGAGAAAATTCTTATATTGATATTATTCTCTTTATATCTCCTAACATACATTAAGAACTAGGCACTTCACATAGATGGAGAAGACTCATAACATGTGAAGAGAGTTTGTGACCTTAAGAAAAATTCCAAGACTTATGGAGAAGGTTCGTGACATAGGAATGGATTTGTACCTTATAAGGATTAAGAAGAAATTCTATCATAGAAGAGGTCTTATTGAGTTGAAAGTCATATTCCTATAGCAACAGCTGATAACATTTTATGATTATTTTCTTTATTTTATAATATACAGGGATCTATTATTTCTTACACTTTTTATCTACTTAAAGTTGTCAGAAGTTGATCCTATATGGTCTAGACCTTCTCTAATGCATCACGGACCAATTTTGGTCCCAAAATAGCACTGCCACCTTTTTCAAACCATCAAACTGGTCTCTAGCACTTCCTTCCATGTAAAGTCTCAAATAGTGCCATCTGAATACTAGAATAGAAACTATTATTGTAAGTGAACTCTATGAAAAGTAGCTATTCCATCCAATTCCTTGAAAACTCTAAGACATATGCCCACAAAATATCTTTTAAAATTTATTTAGTTCACTTATACTACCCACCCATCTGAGAGTGGAATGTTATGCTAAATTTAAGTTTTATTCCTAAGGCTTTCTAAAAATTTTGCCAAAATCGTGATGTAAATTGAATCCCTCTATCCAATATGATCAAGGTAGGTACCTCATGTAGTGACACAATCTCATTTAAAAGATTCTAGTATATTATTCTACATTTTAGGCATTCTTCATCAAAAGAAAATGGACTATCTTAGTTAACCTATCAACAATGGCCCATATTAAGTCATGTCCCCTTGAGGACTTAGGAAGTCCTATCGAAAAGACCATAGTAATACTATCCCACTTCCATTCAAGAATCTTGATGTTCTATAGCAATCCTACTGGTCGTTAATATTCTACCTTCACTTGCTGACAAATAAGGCACCTGATTACCAAGTTTGTTATATCCTTCTTTATACTTTCCTACAAATAAAACAACCTAAGATCTTGATGCATCTTTGTAGATCCTAGGTGTATGGTATAAGAAGACGTGTGACTCAGTCTTATAAGCTCTTCCCTTAATCCTTCTACTTCTGGAACCCATAGACAATCTTGATATTTTATGGTTCCAATCTGATCCATTATAATTCCCATCCTAGGCTTCTGTTTAGCCTTTCTTGTAGTGCGATAACTGTTAAGTCCATATCTTGGGTAGCCTTTATTTGCTCTATTAATGGCAAGCTCACACACTATCTATCAAAACTCTAGGTTTATGTAACTCTAACTGCACACCACTCGCTTCTAACTTCTTCTACATGTCCTTGATTAGATCTCTCATTCCTAGGCTAATATAATCTAAGCATTATTTTTGGTTAAGTGTATCTACTACAATGTTGGCTTTTTTGAAATGATACTGTATATTACAATTATAATCCTTCACTAACTCTATGCACCTTCTTTGTCAAAGATTGAAGTCTTTCTACTCAAAAATATACTTGAAACTCTTCTGATTTGTGAAGATCTCATAAGTCTTTATGTACAAGTACTACCTCCAAATTTTCAGTGTGAAAGTAATAATTGCCATTTCCAATTCATGGGTCAGATAGTTCTTCTCATGCATCTTCAACTACTAGGAACCATAGGCTATCACTTTCCCATATTGCATCAGGACGCATCCTAAGCCCACTCTAGATGCATCATAGTAAACCAAGTATCCATCCACTCCAGAGGGTAAGGTTAGGATTATGGCTACAGTAAGGTACTTCTTAAATTGCTCAAAACTTTTTTCACATTTTTCTATCCATTTGAACTTCACCCCTTTCTGGGTTAGTTAGGTCAGAAGGATTGCCAAATGAGAGAAATCCTGGATAAATCACCTATAATACCCTACCAAACCCAAGGAACTTTTAATCTTTGTGACCATAATTAGTCTTAGCCAATTTTGCATTACTTCAAACTTTTGGGGATCTATACTGATATCGTCTATTGATATTAATGCCTTAAAAATGCAATACTCTAGATCCAAAAGTCGTATTTTGAGAACTTAGTATATAACTTATGTTTCCTTACAGTCTGGAAGACTATCCTCAGATGATGGGTATGCTCCTCTTCACTCTTTTAGTGGATAAGAATATCATCTATGAAGACTATGACAAGTCGGCCAAGGAATACCCTAAAGACTTTGCTCATCAAGTCTATGAACTCAGCTAGTGCTTTAGTTAACCTGAAAGACATGACTAAGAACTCATAATGTCCAATATGGGGTCTTGAAGGCTGTCTTGGATACATCCCTCTCTTAGATTTTTAGCGATATCCCGAGTGGAGATCCACCTTAGAAAAACACTTGGCAACTTGGAGCTAATTGAAAAATCATCAATCTTAAGTAGGGATATGTGTTTTTGATTATTACCTTATTCAACTATCGATAATCTATGTATAGTTGCATTGATCTATCCTTCTTTTTGATGAATAAGACTAGAGTGCCCCATGGTGAGGTACTCAGTCAAATATATCCCTAATCCAAAAGATCTTATAGTTGCAATTTGAGTTCTTTCAACTATGTTGGCACCATCCGGTAAGGTGGTATAAATATAGGCTAAGTTCTAACTCAATCTCCCTATTTGGTGGTAAAACTAGTAGTTCATCTGAAAATACATTTGAGTATTCTGACATTATAGGGACAAATTCTATTTTTGACCTAAGCTGTTCCACATCTTTCACTACAGCTAAAAACACCTTACATCTTTTTTCCCACCATCCTTCTCACCTCCATGGTTGATACCAAATCAACCTTTACATTACACCAATTTCCTTGGAAAATAAAGCTAAGTTCTTCTGGAAAAGATAACTTAATTATTTTTTGATGATAATCCAAAAGAGCATAGTGGATTGCTAACCAATTCACCTCTATAATCTACCCCGAGATGTCCACCTTACATTCCTAACTACCCAAGTTGCTTGTAAGTAGTCTCTCACTAGAATGGCCATATATAATTTATCACATAGAGGTACAGTAATCACATTCAAATGCACAATGAACAAATCAAATATAAAAGAATGAGTAGCACCATAATCGAATTATACCCTAACAAGGTAGGAGTTAACAGATACCATGCCTACTACTATAGCATTGGATGCCTAACTAACTTGCTTAGTTAGTGCAAAAACTCTGGTAGTCATTTGTGCCTACAAACTTTGTCCTCTAGTTGTTGATTCTCACCTTCTCCTACTACCATCAGTTGGAGGTCATGTTGAACCAATAGATGTGATGGGTATGACAGTTTTCTGAGTAGTCAATTTTGCATATGTTGTTGGACACATGATTGCCTTGTAGCCTACTTGACGACATTTGAAACATACCCCAGAGCTCCACATGTAGGCTCCCAGTTAAAATCTTTCGCATGATACGCATGCTGGATAGCTCTTGATTGAGGCCTTTGGCTGAAAGGTAGAAAAGGTTTGTAATCTCTTAATTGTTCTGTATCTTGCTCTTTATAAATTAGGTCCCACTAACCTAGAATCCCCATGACCTTATCCTTGATTTTCTCTTGTTGGGCTCTTACTACTACCTCCTAATTGTTAGGATGGTTGTTTCCTTCAAACTCATTCCTAGTTCACTTTCTATCCTCTGGATGCATCTTAAACACCTTATACTCCTTCCTCTTTAGCTCTATATCCAGAGCCCACAATCATTACTACTATGGACCACTTCCCACCCACCTTTCACCATTGACCACCATTTAACACCATTACCACTATTGGCCACTACCTATCACCACTTATCGTCGTTGACCACTACCCACCATTACGGCCATTATTGACCAATATCTACCATCACCTTCCACTATTGACCACTACTAAACACCACTACCACCGTTGACTATCGCCTACCATCACCTACCACCGTTAGTCAACTCCCATAACCACTTATCACCATTGACCATCACCTAACACCATCTATCACTGTTTACCACCACTTATCATCATTAACCATTGCCCATTACCACCTTCTACCATTGACCATTGTCTAACAACACTACCACTATTAACCACCACTCAATACCACCTACAACTATTGACCACCTATAATTATTAACCACCTCCTACCACCACCTATAATTGTTGATCATTACCCATAACCATCTTTCGTCATTGACTATTGTCTACTATCACTACCTCCATTAACTACCATCCACCACTACCTACCATCATTGACCACTATAATTGTAATGCCCAAAAGCACTTTTGAGGAACCCTTATAAAATTCATTTTATGGGATTCTTGGTAACAATATGTAAATTTTAAAATTCATTTTATATATAAATGATTGGTGATTTTACTTAGCTTGAGCTTTAAAGCCTTAGAAAGTGTGTTCAAAGAATTTTAATCAATCCATGAATTATTTACTTATTTATTTTAGACAAATTAAAGTTTTGTTCTTAAACATTTTGGTGTAACAAATAGATGATTTGATATCTATGATTGAATTAAATGTTTAAAGTGTTCTTTAATTTAATTACCAATTAAACATTGAGTTTATTTTATATCATTACATATGATCTTAGTTCTAGTAAATGTTGATGAGATTTTACTCAGTTGAATTTTATAGACCATGGAAGTATATGTGATGCTTTTTTTCTCTTAAATTTCAAATCTCACTTTTCTTGGCAAGTCAAAATGACACCATTTTGTGTCCAAATAGCCTTCTTTTATCACTTTTAAGCTAAAGACTCTTTTGTCTTTGTTTTCCTCAAGCTCGAGACATCCCCTTCTTCATATCCTCAGCTTTGCTCAAACAGAGAGAAAATGGGAAAGGGAAAGAGAAAGAGGAGTATGGGTGATTTGCAGCCACCTCCTTATGCCTGACACCCATACTTTGTGAGCACTCACCAGCATCAGCTCAAAATAGAGCTCAGCTCTTCACCACAGGCTGAGATTTACCGTTGAACTACAGTGGATAAGCTTTTCCTTCTAGTCAAGCAAACTCTATTGTCCATCATTCCTCACTTTTGATCTCTAGCTTGCCTTCACCTTGTCTAAACTACTAGCTACAGTAGATATATAGCCAATCGATCAAAGATTAGTAGTTCGATCACCTATTTCAATCATTCCTCATGACCAACAGATGGCTTTGCGACAAACCTAGCTATGGTCCACCAACCACCTTGATTGTCCACCATCAACCATTATTATCTTCAGCTACATTGTCCAACTCCATTTTATTTCATTCAATGTTAGACAATAGAAGAGGGCCAAAGTTGCTCCTCTGTTTCGACTTGTGAACCTAGCTAGTGCGATTCACACCTAACTCTAATTTAAGCAATGCTCCTACCCCCTCAAGTCAGTGAGATAGGTAATGTCAAAATCCTAAACCTTAATAGTTGTTATGTTCTTTTTTTTATGGTCGATTGTAAGCTTCAAGTTGAACTAGGGAATTGATCAAGTGATATTGGAAATTAAAAGGTAAGTATGGACTTAATTGCTTATAGCTTAACTATTTATGAAATGGAATGGAATGGATTATACTATATTTAGAGTAGGATAATTTAGGGGCTGATTTGGGAATGGAATATTTGATGGAGAGTGTAAGTAAAACTCCAAATTATGTGATTCTTACTGACTTAGAAATAAGCTTTAGCTCCAGCTTGAAATTGGATGTGGGATATGTAATTGTGGACATTTGGATTTATAAAAAAAAAGGAAGTAAAGAAGATACTAAATTTAACAATTTAAAAGCCCAAACCTACTTCCTCTTAAGGGTAAAATGTAACTATGCTAATTTGAGAAAAATGAGCTGTTAACATAGTCAATTTGGGGGCTATGAAGGTAGTTTGGGAAGTTTAAGAATGTTTTAGGTTATCCTCACAATAGTTTTGAAACCATTTTAGTATATTATTGGCTATAAGTAAGATTCGGATTAATTAAAGAGTTTGTATAACTAATTCATGATTGTCAATTGCCATGATTAGGTTGGTTTTGTTCAATTAGCTTTATGGTAAGTTAATTGAAATTTTAGGTTCATATGAATGCCCATTTAGTTGTAGGATAATTATGAGCATGGCAACCACTTGGGGTGAAGCATTGGTTGTTAAACAAATCACATTAGATAAGAACTACGACTAGTTTTGATAGACTTTTAATTATTCCAAGTTAAGTTTGGAAGAGTGAAAAGTAATGTCTTGAGCTTAAGTACAACCTTCCAACTCATCTCTCATTAGTTTTAATTTAAATGGAATGATAAAACATGAGTTTCCTATTATTAGGTCCTTTAGCCTTTGGGACCAAGGATGGTGGCTTCACTCTTGGAGCCAGGTGAAGGAGTGGGAGATCTTAGTTATAGCAAGCTGGAAAGCTTAAAAACTAAGCTCCATGAACTTAGAGTTTGTAAGTGAATGACTCACCCTTTTTTTTCTATATACATATGCTATACAAAACATGGTTTCATCTATTGATTTGACTTGAACATTACATTATGCTTTATATATGAAGTTATTAGTTGTTTCTATTTGAACTCTTGATTTTGGAATAAAACTTCTATTTTGGATTTAAAGATCTATAAATATTTATACGATATATTAGATGTGATGCACATGTTTATGAATTACTATTGGAACCATGTTATGGCATAACAATTGAATGTTTTAAAGTGATTTGAAATTGTATTACATGCTTGTATGAGGAAGGATTGACATGTATTGGAAACATTGATTGTTGAAATGTGAATTGTTGATGCCTAGTTATCTTTTCATCAATGTAATGACCCAAAATCCCTTTTGGGTAACCTCTATAATATTAGTATGTATCATTCATACTTCTCTTAATCAAATATCTTAGTTTTCAAATATTGAAGGGATTATTTGATTTACTTTATAATAAAATGAAAATTTCATTTTTAAGATCTATTAAGTGGACTTCAAAAAAAGAAATATAGGTGATAGTACTTTTGGGAGTGTTTCTTTATTTGTGAGATTTATTCAATGATATGTAAATAACATAGAAGTTTATTCAAAAATTGTTTTGGTTAGTAAATTATTTCTTATTGATGGTTGTTTACACATTCTACTTTGAATATTATATAAATAGTGACAAGATTTGTAAATTGAGTTTTATCAAGTATATTTTAGTTTTTATAAGTTAGAAAGAAGTGATATATGTTCATTGTAAATTATTGAGTTGAACTTCAATTTAATTAAAGGCTTGTTTAAATGATTTTTACTTACTAAGTATTGATAGATATTGTAAATATATGGTGGATTATTTATTTTGTCTACTTCAAATGAATGAGAAGTACTTTGAAATTATTTATGTCATCATCTAGGGTTTTGTTGGCAATAAATAAATAAATATAGCATAATATATATGTATATATAAAAGGGGCAAAGGGTTATTTTCCTCATTTCCCTTCTTCTCCTCCTCGAAAACCATCTTCATTTCCCTCTCCTTTTTACTCGAACATGCCAGCAGACCAGAGAGTAGTAGTAACAAGTCATCGAGTTTTCAACGCCATCCATCATTTCCTACCCTGTCTTTAGTTGCTGCGTCACCGTAAAGCACCGTTCATGGCTGGGAGATGTTGAACATCTATTTGCAGCAAGGCAAAATAGCTGCTACTCTGCTTCTACAGCTTTGGCTTGTCCATGACTGTAGCTTCACCACTCCTTTCTTAATGGTGGATAAGTATATTTGTACCTTCAATTTTAGCTTTCTTCATAATTTTCTTATGAATTAAGATATTACCCTTTAAACCCTAGCTTCCATCTTACTAAACATAGAAGATATTTCTACTATCCATAGTGAATTTGAAGAAATTTTGGCAAGGTTTAGCCTTACTAGAGGGAACCTAGAAAGATTTTAAGTAAAATGGCTTGATTTTCCTTCTTCGAAGGATTTTCTTTGTCTGAAGAATTTTTCCAAGGTGAGTAAACCACTCACTCTTTTGGTACATGTAGGTTGTTTAATTTCCATTTGGTTAGGTGTGGATTGAAATTATATTAGTTTATGATTTGTCTTAGTTGGAATTATTTGATGGATATATTGGAATTGTATTATATATGCGATTATGTACGAAATAGAGATGTGTGATTGATTCAAAATAAAAGTGTACATGTGGAATCATTGACTATTGGAAATGTATAGATTATAGACTCACATAGCTCTTGGAAATATATATAAGTGTTGTAATTGTTGAGATATGGAAAAAAAAATGAGAGTTTGCCTTAGTAGGAATGTGCTTTCTTATTGTGCAAATGTGTGAATATGAACATGTGATCATGATCGCGAGCATGATCACGTGTTCAAAGCTTGAAGTTTGAGTAGAATCACAAGATTCAAATGTGAAGGTTTTGATTCGACTCAAGAAGAATTAGTTCAAAATATGGTTCTACTCGTCTGAAGTTGCAATCCTTTAGTAAGTCCAGAATTGCATGTGATCACAATTCAAATCAGAATCAAGATAAGGAAGAGCTAATTTGAATTGCATAAAACTAGTTTAAATCTTGATTCAAATCATAAGGCTTGAATGCGTGCCATATTCCCATGAGCATGATCGCGAAAACAGTGTAAAAAGGGGCGATTTGAATCGTGAGCCCTAAAGATGGGAACAAAATGAATTATTATTAAGATTTTACAGGATTTCGAACCAAATTAGCAATCTTATGCCTTCTAAAAGCTGGGCAAAACTTGCAATAGTTTGCAATGTTTGTGGTATGCTATAGGCTAATAAGCTTTTGTCTAGTACTTTTTCTATTAAAATGTGTTGATTGTAAGGTTAGGTTCATAAACTCAATTATTTGTTAGTCCACTTGAGCTATGAGGTTTTCTTTATTGTATTATTGTAAATGATATATGTTAAAATAGTGACTATATAATGGGATGACTAAGTGGTATAATGGTATTATTGTTTTGATTGATTAAGATGCAAATTAATTGATATGGATCCTTGAAAGATTCTACAAGAAACCTACAAATGCAAATTGAAATTGTATATGGCCATTAACATGATGGAGAGATAAGGTGAGGTTAATATGTTGGAGAGGTAAGGTGATATGAAGAGGAATTGAAATGAAAAACAAATTTTGAAATGGTAAGTTACTTGAAGAATACAACCTTGGATCCATATTGTTATTGTTTATAAATTGCATTGTGTACTACAAAGTGAATTGATTGAAGTCTAGAAAATGTCTATATGTTTTCCATACTGTTATTGATTTCAAGTGGCTTTGTAAGCATCAAAGTGGGTTGATTTGAATATATGGTTATCGATTTCTAGTGATATTGTTGCACAAAAGTAAATGGAATTGAGTTTAGTCTATGATTATTTTTTTTGGTTTGGTATTAAATGATTTTTAATTGAATTAGTTTATTCTAGCTAATGTTCCTTTTTCTTCTCAGTTGGGAATTGATTAGTTGATTGCCATTTGTTTGTATTCATCTAAGTTATTGAAGTGATGGAATCTACATAGTGCCGTGAAATGATAAATGATTGAGTGTGAGTTGAGATTGAATAATGAATAGATAAAATTGTATAATGAAGTTGGATGGAATGTGATTGGAGTGGCTATAATGTTCTTAAGTGTTAGGCATTTGAGAGGGATTATTTAAAGCTATTAATATTTGATTGCCATAGTTTTGGATAGTAGGATTTTTTGGTGGTGTTTTAGATTTCAAGTGAAATGATTTATAGGATGTCCTTATGCATGAAAGAATGAGTAAAAATCATTCTTGCTGAGTGATTAAAATTACAATAGGCAATAATCTACTTGTACATGTTTAGTACTTACCTTGAGTTATAATTGATGTTAACTAGGTTATATCAAAATGGTAGTTTCTTTATACTACTTATCAAATCACTAATTAGTATATTTGTCTAAACTAATAGTTTAAATGTGAATAAAGATCATGGGTAGATTACACATTGGGAGAATCTTAATGAATCCATTGGATAGTAGCCTATCAAACATTGAGTTTGACATCCAAAAGTTGTATAATAGAAATGTGAATGTAAAATAGGACACTTAATCAGAAGTAGAAATGATTAAAGGTGACCATATGAAAACTTGATGATAGAAATTTGCAATCAAGAAAGTGATTTAATCATCAATAAAATTTAGCTTATAGGAATAGTTTGATTATTAAAAAAAATATGTTAGGTGACAATTGGCACGACTCACCTAAATATGACTGTGTGAAATTTATAAGTAAATAGGTCACTCTCTTATAGGTGTTTTTATTAATAACTTGCCATAAGGAAATATTAGTTGAGATTTTTTTGTTACTTGAATTTGATTTTATTATAGAATAAAGTCATATCTATATCTAGTTTGCTCTCCGAGTGATTGGAATAGTTAGACAAAATAGGGAACATCTATTAGAATGGGAAATGTGAAATAAGTTAGGAAGGTTCTTAAAAGCAAGAATATTGTGTTATGTTTATAGTTTGGTAATGGCAAATTGCATAGATGGGTCGTACAACTATATATCAATTCTAGTTAAACTATAGACATTATTGTATTTAATTAAGATTATATATCATTAATTGCGATATTGATGTAATTGTATATTAGTAATAGACGATATACAAAGTATGTGATTTACTTATTGGGTTTTATTGAAACTCACTATGTTTTTCTTGAAAAAAAAAATGTTTTAGGTTGTAGATATGTTTGTGGTCTCGAAGACTACTTTGACTGAGAAGTATGACACAATGCTTAGAGGAACTGTTGGCAACAAATGCTTTCATGTATGTATACATTGAGTTATCATGTTTCTATATATTGTACTATTTTGAAAAAAAAAATTGAGATTTGTATGAAAGATACAGATATTGAGAAACAAGTTATATAGAGGAAACTACAGTGAAATTTGTTAAAGCATTTCAGAATTTCAATGAAATGGAATTTCAATCATTTTGAAAAAGAAATTGCACTAGTGTTTTTATGCATTGAGAAAGTAAATGTAAGACTTGTAGTTGGATGCCACCACATATTTACCTACTCCAGTCGTGTTCCAAGATTTGAGGCGTGACAATCAAGTTATATTGAAAATGTAATGTCCCTATAATGTTGGTTAAGGGGCTTTTTATTTTGTGAGATAGGTTCGACCTATATTGGACAAAAGTTAAAAAAGAAAAAAGAAAAAAAAATGGGCTAAATAGCTTAAAACATCAGCCCTCCCCCTGCATGAAAGTGATGCTGCTTAGGGAGCCTTTTATTGCCTTCAGTTGGCCACCACCACACAGTTACACATTGAGTGCAGGTTCCTCTATTCTTTCTCTTGAAAACCCACTTCAGTCTCCCTTTCTCTTTGTGATAGGGTTGTCAACCATCAGAAGCAAAGCTGTTGTAGCCAGCAGTGCCCAAGGCTACTCAGCCACCATACTTCATTCTCTCAGCCCCATCTATCCATATCTGCTGTAAGACATGGAGTGTAGCAGCTGAAGTGGCTGTTTGGTCCTACTGCAGGATTCTTAACCAACTACAGTAGCTGCTGTTTGTCCTACCCAAATCAGCTCTTCCATGATCAAGCAATTGGATATTAGTTTTTCTGCCAACTGAACTGAATAGCAGGGCCTTGAACGAGGGCGTCTGCTCTCCGTGTCCTGTCTTAAGCCAGCAAATCTCTGGGACCAGCAGAAACAACCTTATTCAGCTAAGTAGAGCAGCTCCCTCCTCCCCTCTCACCCTAATCGTCTCTGTCATTTAGTCACCTCAGGCCTCACTCTTTAGTCCTCATCCCCTCTGGAGCAAGCTCAGGCACTCACACACCCACACTGCCGCCGACAAAGAAGCTGCTACGACGGCGAGCAAGCTAGCCCTACAATGGCAGCAAAGGCAAGCCTTACTGGCTCAGGTGCATGTAAATATGTTTCGGAGTTATGGTGGAGCTTTAGTGCCGGAACCAGTAGCTCCTTTTCCGCCATGACCAATTGTGCCATGTTGCCGGAGACCACCTTATGAATCAGAATCCCAGTGCACTTCACCGCTACAGTTGAGACTAGCAAGTTTTCTCGAAGATCGGCCGTTGGGTAGGAATTTTGGACTTCAGCGGCAAAGGATCCAATTGGCCACTCTGTTCTGCTTGGAGCTTGTCGTATGCCAACTGCTGCTTTTCCTACCATACCAAAGCTGCTTTGTTTTTTGTGGAAACTCAGTAGTGTTATCGGGTTACTCGAAGCCGGTGGTGATTGTTGGTGGTGATATTCTTTTACGTAACGTTCCATCCAAACCTCATAGTCACTACTGTCTATCAAAGCCATTTTCATATGAAGGGCTGAAGCAACAGCAACGCCAAGAGAAGGGTCCTTTGCAACCCTTATGCCACCCACCAAAGGTTTACCATTGATCTGCCTATACTCCTTTAAATTAGTCAGATTGGAAGCAAAGAAAAGCATGTCTTATTTAGCTCAAGAATTTTGACTTAGAATGCCTTACAGTAAATAGAAAAATTATTTATGATAATTAGACACTAATTTTAGCAATTAATTATGTTTAGTATCTAAAGAATGAGGAGAATTTAGGGAGTGCCTACGCTGGTTACTTTGGAACCCGAGATAAAAAAAATTGTGCTAATCGAGGTGAGTGGATAATCTTACTCCTTTTGCGAATCCTATTTTGCAATACAAAATAATTTTGTTATTCAAAACATTATGATTTTTGAATAATTGGATTTTTTATGCTAGCTTGTTTCAAAGTTTTAATTGTATATTGTATATCTGAAAATGATTTATCGTAGCATGCTTATACATTTTATATTGATTCTTGTTTATGGAACTAGTGATTTTATTTTATCATATGATACATAAATATGAAAATGATTTATTTTAATGTATTTCTACATTTTATAATGATTATTATTTATAGAATCAATGATTTCATTTTACCTTGATATGGAATTCCTAACATCATTGAAGTTTATGCTACCCGGAATGTTTGACAATGCTTTTTGATTACTGATATCATTATCTAAATAGAAATGTTTCTTATTTCTGGATATACCTGGTAGCATTATGTTTTTTGATTGATCAATTATTTTGAAATCCTGGATCCATTGGAAATTCTTTAGAAAACTCTCAAGTGCACTTGTGATTAGAATATTTGTTGAAGAAATAAGACGCAAAATATTTGAAAATCTGAATATATGAATATTTGATCGGTGTGTTTGGATGAATTATGGTGATATTTGTTACGTACGGTTACCTTTAGGAATTATCCTTTGGATTTCAATTATATTTTAGTAAAAGAGCAATTCCAAAATATTTTGCTACTTGAGTACTGGTAAATTTTAGAAAATCTTATTGAATTTCTCATGTGTTTATGTCATGATGAGTATTTTTCACAACATCATACTCTATTGCTTATTTTAATTTTGTGGAATACTATGATAAATGACTTG
This sequence comes from Saraca asoca, assembly GCA_026873985.1. Taxonomy (NCBI): domain Eukaryota; kingdom Viridiplantae; phylum Streptophyta; class Magnoliopsida; order Fabales; family Fabaceae; genus Saraca; species Saraca asoca. Next base: position 2,581 of record JANHAO010003860.1, on the reverse strand, counting down.
ACTTTTATGACGAATTAAAATTTTGGAATTTATTTTGAGATTATGACTTTTGAACTAGTAAGCTTATCTTCATGAATATATGTTTGACCCTTTGGATTTTGAACATGAACTGCAAATTGAGTTTTAGTTTTTTATGAGATTATCTGCTCATTGAGTTTTTATGAAACTCATCCTATTTTCCTTCATGTTTGTTAGGGCCCAAAGATACCCCCACCGTCCCTCCTCACCCACCTGGTTCAGAATATGCTCATTGATCGAGTAAATTACCTTCTGTAGAGTCTAAAGGTATATTGTTTATGAAAGCTCTGGCAGTTGGTGTAGTTGTTATGTGCATGTATTTTAATTGGTTGATGCCCAATAGGATATAGACTTGTGTTATCTAAGCTATTGTGATTTTAAGTTATTGTACAAGATGTGTATAAGGCATGTAGCCCTTGCTTGTTGCATAGGTCTTATTCTCGGAAATCCGAAAACAGAGTAAACTTTACTGAATTTTTAGTAGAAATTAAAATGGAAATATTTGATTAAGCATCAATTTAGTTTTGGTCTTTGGTATGTTAAGTCAAATTAGGAAAGATTCTACATTGTTAAGCTTGTAGAGGGTTTTCTAAAGGTGATCTTTTATGCTGGTCATGTGCCATGGATCGAGGCATGATAGAAAATGTATTTATTACTTAAGAAAAAGCCTAATGATGTCCTAATGATTGTAATTTTATCTAAAAATGGGATCATCGAGGAATTCCTTAGAAAATTTTCAAGTGTACTTGTAAATAGAAGGGAATGGAGAAATGAAACTGGTGGAGGGATGAGGGCAGAGTAGTTGCTGAAGGAATAAGGTGAATGATGGCTACAGGTTGAGACTAAAATTTTCAATTTGCAAGATGATTCATAAAGGAGTACATATAATATATATGTTTATATTGGGTTTCATTTGAATATAATTGTGACTTACCATCGATTCCTACAAAATTATTCACTCAATGAGTTTCTAAGAAACTCATTCCATTTTTTGTAAATAAATTTTGTTTTCAAAACTATGTAGTTGCCAACCTCCATTCCACCTACCAGTTAAACTGATTACGTTGGAGAATGAGGACAATGTTTGGAAAATCTTAAAAATTGGTTGGTAGTTGTTATACATCTTGAGTTTACATTGTGGATATTTTGTTGTAGTGTGTAAACGTGTTGGTTGATGTAAATACATGTGTTATTGAGGGCTTGTGACCTTGATGAATATCCAAATAACAGAGAATATTCTACTAGATTTTTGTTAAAATCTTTTCAAATTAGTGAAATAAGATTTCAAGCATTTTTGAGAAAATTTAAACTAGAGTTTTCATAGAATCTATTAAGAAACATGCATTTGAAAGCATAAGTGTAAGGCTTGTAGGATGATACCACCAGGTCTACCTACGCTGATTACATTTCAAAAAATTGGGGCAACAATATTCTAAAACTTTCAACTAGGGTGCTCATGCCCCAAAAAAAATTACTAGAGCATGGAAGTCTTTCCATAAAACAATTGTAAAATTTTTTTATGCAACTTTTATTGATAGAGTTATAATTTTTTATATGCTTATTACATATAAATTCCTTCAAAATTGTAATTTCTTGTGAAGAAATTGCAACATTTGTCAACACACAATTACTTTTAAAGAGTAGGGGCGTAAATGAGTTAAATGAGCTCAAACTAAATCTTGTTTAATAAACAAGCTAGAAATTGATGTTAAACCTGGCTGGTTTAATAAACAAACAAGTTTGAACTCTACTTGTTTAACTCACTTTTTTTTTTACAGAAAATAAAAAATCAATCAAAATATAAATAATCTTTATTCATAACTACAAAAAAGATTTATATATTCAATTCTTTGCATTACAAAATTCCATCCAAAAGTAAGTCATCATTTTATCTTTGGATCCTTTACATAACTAAATCTATGCAAATTGTGAAATCATTTAGCAATCCATTCTAGTTGAAGAAAAAGTGATGTATTAGGCATAATATTTTCATCTAAATTTCATCGAAGTCTGCAAACTCAACATGATTTGTCCAAATAGGGGAAAATTAATTCAACAAATACAAAACACAGAGAAAAGTTAAGGGCAAACCAAATTGAATTATACACTCTCCTTAAGATTAACTTGCTGTTGATATTCTCTAAGAAATACAGAATAGAGCCACATATCACACATTTATACATATAAATCCACTGTATTAAATTTATCGTTACTTTGCTACGTGCAGGGGACGACGTAAGCCACAATAATCCCTTGAAACATTATTGCAAATGTCTAACTTGAGACATAAACTTGTTGGCTTCAAGTGTAAGCACTGAAGGTAATAGAACCATTGTGTTTACCCTTACTTTCCCTTTCAGCAACCTTTGCAAAAACTATAAAAGGATAGTAGGAAAGGCGTCGCTTCACTGGGTTGCTTGATGGCGAGGGGAAGAGAAGAAGAGAATACAACAACACAATCATGAGAACAAAGACAGCACTTACAATCAGAAAAGTAATGGCCAGCCAACTGAGTTTGCTTATGACAAGGTAAACCCCAGCCAGAAATGTTAGAGACAAAGTT
>JANHAO010003859.1:0-25867 GCA_026873985.1 Saraca asoca | reverse complement strand
TGTTAGCAAAAGTCCAAAATGCCCTTCAAACCCTTTGAAGGCATATGAAATTAATCCAATTAATTTCCTGATCAGTTTCTCCAAATTAATTAACTGGACTTTAAGCTATAAGCGAACTCTAGCAAGCCATTATAGCTATCCAAATTCTGGTAGGAGTCTTCAAGGTGACAAGCCTGTCTGTGAATGATCTTAGTGAATAGTACACCACGTACACAATGCATGATACAATCCCTTCATTACCTATATCCAATCAGTCAGATATATGGATGCCAGTCAACTTCTATAACCAATCATAGTTTCTCAATCTCATGAATTATTTGCCTCAATCGAATCCGAGCACTCAAATCACATTTGAGTCTCAATTCTATCTTGGTCAGGAATTTAGAGTCAAACCAATTCATTGAGTGGCCGTGGATATTAACTCCGAAGAGTGGTAATGAATCCTGTCTTGATTAGGTAATGCCTAACACACTTCCAGAAATACCCAATCCAAGCCTTTATTGTGCCTCGTGGCTAGAGGTACATTTGACTTAGTTAAAGTATAACCTTCCATGTAAAAGACATCCTTCAATCTCAAGTCAAAGGATCAGTCATGCGATCACTACTGGAGATTAACTGATGATGTAGCTCTATATAGTATCTCGAAGCGGGTCAGACAAGATCACGATTACCAGTTATGCTTCCCCAAACTAACTGGGTCATGTCCATGTGTGTGTTTAGATGTAACTCACTTACATCTCAGCCATGAGGTCACCTGCTCATCATATGACTTCATCTTTAACAATCTAATCCAATAATGCCCAGTTATCAGATCTCGACTAGTATCATTTTGGGGCAGAAGTTTACATCATTAACAATCACACTTACAATCCCATAACCCCTTATGGAATTGATTGAATGAAATAACTTCCCACCATGGACTTCATCTTACGTATGCAATGCACGATGAATGCAATATAGGATGAACATTTAACCTTTATATCCAATCCACATAATGTATAGTTCTGGATGCGATAGGGCTCAATCAAATTAGCCTAGGACACCCACCCAAACTAACAAGTTGTCACGGGCTAGTCAACTACTCCAATTGCTCCTGCTGTGAACCCCTCACAAGGAGCTGCTCTTACTGCTCCTACCATGACCCCCTCATAAGAACTAGCCCCTACCCCTTAATCCAAAGAAATTGTGGTGGCCGACGTAGCCAGCCCTTCCAGCCCTCCCCCAAAAAAGCATAAGGTTGAGAAGGGGAAAAAGAAAGTAGCCCCTCATAAGCGTGCAACACTGGAGGCTGAGGTGCGAGACCATTTAGTTAAGCCTGGCTCCAAGATAGAAGGGTACGCTCAGACCTTCATGGAGAATATGAGCACAATCTTAGGTTATGGTGGCCGAGTCGTGGTGTTGGAGGCCGAGGAGTTCACCGTTAGGAGGCTTGTTAGATATACGGCTCGTCATGGCCTTGTGGTAAGTGTTGTTTCTTGCCTTGATTATTTTGTTTGTCTCGAAGTCTGACTAAGCTACTTGTTCTTACAGAGCTTGCTAACGCTGATGAAGATCAAGGAAGCGCTCAAGGACCAAGACGATGAGAAGTCTGCCCTCATGCATGAGTTGGGGACCTCAATAGTCAAGGTGTTAGAGCTAAAGGAGAAAATGAAAGAGATGGAGACTACTCTATCTCATGACATGAAGTGACGTGGGACCACTGATATAAACTTTGGCCTTGCCACCAGTGACTTAAATAAGGCTAGAATTGAGCTGGATGAGGCCCAGTCATAGGAATGGCCAGCGATAAGGGTGGTCAAGGCTACCAAGCGAGATACGAGATTAGCAGGTCAGTGGGCCGAAGTTACCGCTAAAGAGTTGGAAAATTTGAAAAGGGAACTTCAGTTGGCGAGGGAAAAAATGGCTAAGGCCAAGGTGGAGATTTCTTTACTAAGGGTGGAAGTGGACAAGGTCAAGGTGAAGATTTCCTCGCTAGTGACAAAAGCGGCCAGGGAAACGAGGACCAAGACTTGTGTTGCATTCTTCTTCACTCTATTGGAAAAGTATCCTGAGTTAGATTTTTCCTTCTTCGGTGCCTAAGCCAGCGAAGCCGTGGATTGATTCAAAAGGCAAGCCACTAAGGCATGTTCCGTGGAGAAAGGACAGAGGGCTGGGGTTGAAATCCCCTATGCTTGAGTTGCTACTTGGGGAGAAGGAAGCTCTTAGGTCGCTAATGTTTTTCCCGCGATCGAGGTTTTTGATGCTCTGGTTTCCGACCCTTACCCCGATGAAGACCTGGCCCCGTGAAACTCCAGCCTCTTAGAACATAGGCTTTGAGACTTTTAGTTTTTCCCTTTTATGAATTATGACAAACGTTGTGAACATTTTGTATTAAGTAACTCCATTGTGATGAAAGCTAGACTTTATTACTCTTTGTCATTCTTATGCTTGCATGCACGAACTTATTTACTTATGTTTAGATAAGAATTCATCATTCCATATCAACTGCTGCTACATTGTGTAACTCATAACTTAACACAGAATTTTCTTCAAACTGTTCAAAGAATAACATATGTACATATTTACAACAAACTGACCCTTATACACTGAAATGTCTATTGGCAATAATGATGAAGGTGTTCGACATTCCAAGCTTGGGGGAACTCCACCCCGTTCATGTCTACCAGATGGTAGGCTTCATCACTTACGACCCTTTTAAAAAGGTATAGACCCTCCCAGTTTGGTCTTAAGGTTTCTTCATTGGGTTTACATGCTCTAGGAAGAACGAGACGTAGGACGAGATCACCAGGTTTGAACTTTCGAGCTCAAACCTTGTGATTGTAGTATCTTGTTATGCATCGTTGGTGAGTAGCAACCCTGAGGCTAGCTTTTTCTCTTGCTTCTTCCATAAGGTCTAGGTTCGTAGTGAGCAGTTGATCATTGTCTTCTGGGTTGAAAGTAATTCTCTGTTGTGTTGTGACCTCAAGTTTTACCGGGATCATTGCCTCATATCTATATACCATTAAGAAGGGGATCTCCCCCGTGGAGCTGCAAGGCATAATCCTGTAGGCCTATAGCACTACCTGTAATTCGTCCATCCAGACACCTTTTTTAACTTCCAACTTGGTCTTCAAGATTCTCTTGATGATCTTATTGATGGCTTCTACTTGCCCATTGGCTTATGGATGATCTATAGCTATGAAGCTCTTAGTAATTCTAGGTTGTCGCAGAACTTGATAAACTGCTCACTAGTAAACTGAGTCCCTTTGTAGGTCACGATCTACTGTAGGACTCTGAACCTATAGATAATGTTGTTCCACACAAACTTTTCAACCTTGGAAGATGAGATCTCAGCAAGCTCCTTTATCTCTGTCCACTTGGTGAAATAGTCCACAGCTACTATTGCATATATACAGTTTCCTCGAGCCTTAGGAAGAGGTCCGATCAAGTCCATTCCCTAGATTGTGAATGACTATGGATTGGTCATTTGCTTCAAGTAAGCTGCCGAGGCTCGTGGCACCTTTGCAAACCTCTGGCATTTATCGCACCTCTTTACGAGGTCTATAGCATCTTGCTTCATTGTCGACCAATAGAACCACTATCGGAGGGCTTTTTGTGCCAAAGACAACCCCTCAGCATGGTTTTTGCAATGTCCCACATGAATCTCCTCCAGGATAGTGTTGCAGTCCTCACCATCTATGCATATCAGAAATGGGATAGTGAATCCTTTCTTATAAAGTGCGTCATCACAAATGCAATATTTGGCTATTCGAATCTGTAGGCATCATGCATCGAGCTTGTCTTCTAGTAACTTCTCATCCTACAAGTAGTACAGGATTAGATTCATCCAGGAGTTAGATGCTTTAGCAATCACCATCATAGCATCTTGTTGTTCTATACTTGGGGATGGAAGGAGCTCTACTGGGACCGCTCCTAAAAGATCGAGATCTTCAGTGGTGGACAGATGAGCTAGAGCATCAGCATGCACATTTTAAGCTCACAGGATCTAATAGATCTCATATTGTTGAAAGGAGCCTAACAATTCTTGGACCTGCTTGAGATAATACATCATATTTATTCCAAAGCTTGGTATTCGCCCTTCACTTGGCAGACGATGAGTTACGAGTCACTGAAAATTTTTAACCTCTCGGCTTATGCCTCCCTGGCTAATCATAAACCTACCAATAAGGCTTCATACTTAGCTTTGTTATTTGTGGCTTGAAAGCCAAACCTTAAAGCGCAGAAGACCTTATGTCCTTCTGGACTAATGAAAAGCATCCCTGCCCTGGCCTTTTGATCACTGGATGGCCCATCAATTAATAACTCCTACCACAAGGCCTTAGGAATCTCTACCTCCTCTTGCACGGGTCCTGTGAATTCAACAATAAAGTTGGCCAGTGCTTGTCCCTTGATGGCTGATCTAGTTTTGTACTCGATGTCGAATTGAGCGAGCTCTATCACCCACTTGAGTAGTCATCCTGAGGCATCCATATTCTGCAAGGCTTGCCTCAACGAGAATTAGGTAAGGACCCTGATGTTGTGGGCTTGGAAATAGGGTCGCAGGTTTCTCGAGGTGATGACTAAGCAATAGATGAGTTTCTCCATGGGTGAGTACCTTGTTTCGGCATCCAGCAATCTCTTCCTCATATAATAAATGAGGAGTTGAGCTCCTCCCTCTTCCCGTGTTAAGGCCGCACTTAAGGCATGCTGGGACACCCCCAAATACACAATTAGTCTCTCACCCTCTTTTAGTTTGGACAGGACAAGTGCTAGTCTGAGGTACGACTTAAGTTCCTAAAAAATGACCTCGCACTCCAGGGTCCACTCAAATCTCTTCGCCCTTCTGAGGACATTGAAGAAAGGAATGCACCTATCTGTTGCCTTCAAAATGAATATCCTGAGCGTAATGACTTGGCTATTTAGGCTTTGAACATCTTTTGGACCGGCGGGAGAATGCATACCATAAAGTGCTCTAATCTTCTCTGGGTTAGCTTTAATCCCTCTATTATTGATTATATAGTTGAGGAATTTACCTGAGGTAACTCCAAATGTGCATTTGTGTAGGTTCAGCTTCATCTGATACCTTCTCAGGGTTTGGAACATCTTTTCTAGGTTGTGGACTTGATTAACGAGCTGCTTGAACTTTACCAGCATGTGATCAACATATACCTTCATGGTTTTACCAATTTTCTCTCAGAACATCATGTTTACTAACCACTGGTAGGTCGCTCCTGCATTTTTAAGCCCGAAAGGCATTACCTTGTAGCAGTATAACCCACGATCAATAATAAAGGAGGTATGCTCTTCGTCCTGCATGACCATTGGGATTTTATTGTATCCTAAGTAGGCATCCATAAAGCTAAGGAATTCATGCCCTACCATCGCATCTACAAGCTGGTCTATCCTCGCTAAAGAGAAACTATCTTTGGGGCATGCCTTATTAAGGTTAGTAAAATTGATATACATTTTCCACTTTCCGTTTTTCTTCATTACCAGGATGAGATTGGCCACCCAAGTGGGGTAATGTACTTCGCGAATAAAGTTATTCACTAAGAGCCTGTCCACCTCATTTTTTAATGTCGTGTAGCATTCGATGGTCATCGGTCTTCTCTTTTGGTAAACTAGCCTGACCTGGGGTTGATATTCAATCTGTGCGACATTACATTCAGATCAATGCCCACCATGTCTTCATGGTTCCAAGTGAAAACGTTTATATTTATCGTGAGAAAATTCATGAGTTGAGCTTTCATATTGGGTGGCAAGCATTTCCCCAAGTTTAGGCATCTTTCCTTGTCCGCCTTACTCACTTGCACATCCTCAAGCTCCTCAACTAGTCCGGTGGCTTACTCAGCATCCATCTCTTAAGGGTCAAGGTCGTAGCTAACCCCTTTCATGCTTGCTGTCCATGGTTCTCCCCTGGGCACCATGTTCACCTTCCTCCCTTAGACCCTAAGTTTTACTGCATTCTCATAGTAACGTTGAGCTACTTGTTGCTCCCTCTGCACATATCTGACTATGTTTGAGGTCAGGAACTTAAAGGTCAGGGTCCTCGTTGATGTCACCATGTCAAAATCATTCATGGTAGGTTGCCCAAGCATCACATTGTAAGCTATGGGACAATCTATAATCAAAAGGTCTGCCATGACAATTGCTTGCTATTCGAGGTCCCCCAGGGTGAGCGGGAGTTTAATTCATCCCACTGGGAGTATTCCATCTCCCGTGAAGTAATGGAGGGGTTAGGGTGAAGGATCCAGCTGATTCATGCTCACACCCATTTGGTCGAAACACTCCTTGTACATCACATTCATGGAGCTCCTAGAATCAACCATTATCCTTTTTACCTCAACATTGCCAATTTTTGCTCGGATGACAATCACATCATTATAAGGGTAATGGACTCCTTTTGCATCTTCCTCTGTGAACGAGATGCTATCCAAGGTAACTTTGGCCTTCTTGGTGAGTTTTTCACGTTCCACATGACTCGTAAGGAGAACACGGCCCGCAGCTTACACGTCATAATTGTGTGATCAGTTTGAAGTGCCTGCAATGTGCGGCCCACCATATATAGTGAAGATGGTTCTCACCGAGGGTGTTTCCTCATGCTTTGGAGTTTGGTGATGTTGTGGCGTAGGCTGCTAGAGACGTGTGGGTTGCTGCCCTAGAGATCTCATTACATAATCTTTTAGGCAACCTCTTTTAATGAGGTCTTCAATAGTGTCCTTTAATGTCCAACAGTCAGATGTATTATGCCCGACCTCGCTATGGTAAGCACATAACTTATTATGATTCCACTTCTTAATAGGGGCCCTCAGGGGCCTGGGCTGCCAAAATCTTCATTATCCCTCTCGATCGCATAGATCCTGTCCAAAGTATTTGACAAGACAGTATATGTGTCGTAGCGACTTTGAGGTTGGAATTGTTCATTCCGGGCTTTCTTAGAAGTTTAGCCTCTAGAGCTCCCCTTTTGACCTTCTTTGTTGCCACTACCTTCACTTCTCTTCTTACCTCGGTTGAAAGTGCTTGCTTCTTCTTTCTTATTTGATTTCTTTGAACCGAAGGTTTCTTCCCATCGGATCTCCTTGGCGACTCGCTTATAGAACTCACCCAGGCTTTTGACAGGGGACTTATATATGTCCTCATACAACTTTCCATCCTTTCAGAGTCTAGTCAAAATTGCTGCAAGAATACTCTCATCTAACGTGTTTTCTACATTGCTAACTTTTTTTCGGAACCTGGTGATGTAGTCCTTGAGTGACTCATCTTTATCCTGGAAACTATGGCTAAGTGGTAGGATGGGGTGAGCTATTTCTTTAAAGCCTTATATTGGTTAAGGAACTTCAATTAACATTCCTCCTAGCTCTTTATGCTGTAAGTTGGGAGGCTTCTGAATCATGTTCGCAGCACCTCTCCAAGCGTGGTAGGGAAAACTTGGCACTTTACCAGCAGGTTGGAAGTTTGTATGTCCATCTGGACATTAAAAGCATCCAAATGGCTGTAGGGGTCACTATCTCCATTGTACAGGGGAATGTTCAAGATCTTGAACCTATGAGGGAGAGGCTCCATCTTGATTACTCTGGAAAATGGAGTTTGCTCATCGTGGGATTCCCAATTGCTCTGAGACATAGAGTTTTTCTTCATCAATTCCATTCTCTGGAGCAATTCTTGTATCATAGGATCTCAGCACTTAAATCGATGGCTGGAAGTTCTTCGACTCCTCTTATCTCACTTGCTACAAGAGTGTCAGCCTAAGGTCTTGTGCCTCTTGTCGTGCTTGTGACTGGATAAGTCGTGATCCATCTCCTGCTCACGGTCGGTCTCATATGATCTCTCATCTTGATGCGAGTTCTCACCTTGTTAGTCATCTTCTTTGTCTTTTCAAACTCAGTGGACTTCGAATCTCAACCGTGAGTTAGACAAGTGGAGCGAACCGGCTCTATGACACTCAACCCTAGCCTGCTCTTCGTTCTAGGGCCCCAACTGATGATGTCTACCCTCAGGTGCAACAACTTCACCATGCCTTGGTGCACCTTGGGCAAGTGTCTGGGCCAACGCTCTAACTATATCAGTCAGCTCTTTCATGGTATTCTCCAGTGCTTCTTGGCATTATTGCCAAGCTTGAGCTTCATCTATTTTGGGAATTACGAACTGCTATTGGATGAAGGGAGCTGCACCGGCATTGACACCTGCCAAAAGGGCAACTGTATTTCGCTGTTACATTTGGCCTTCAAGTTGGCCAGTAAGGACTTTTATACTCCTGGTGGCTTTTTCTCTCACCATCTTGCTTGAAGTAGCTTATAACAGCTTATCAGGAACGGAAAGACAAAGAATATGCAATGGGAGCCCTCCTTCTAGTGCCAAAATGTTGACACCAAAATTTGATCAACTAGTTTGTGTTCAATATCACCCCAGACTGCAAGTGGAATATAGCAGAAAATGGAAAAGAGAGATAATGGAAGAAAAGAAAAGTAGCAAACACCAGAAGTTTAACGTGGTTCGACTAAAACCAAATTTACCCCTACGTCCATGGTGGTTTTTTGATTATCCATAGAGAGTTATTTCTGAGTACAGTGGAAATACTTTCTTCACAGAGTACAGTGCTCTCTTGCTTTCCTAACAGAGTTTCTGCTTGTAAAGATCTCTCTCCCTTTTTACAATGGCCACCCCTTCTATTTATAGAAGGGGGAGGGTTACAATTGTAATTTTACAAATAACAAAATGATTATTTCCACCGCTCTGGGCATTTAGTGCTTGGCGTTGGGTAATTAATACGGGGCAAATCATTGTTGGACTTCCGAGGAGCTGACGTGTAGATTTGGAGGCTGAGCTGTCAGTTAGAGATATGTGCCTTGGATTGCTGACTGGGCCCCTGTACAAGCATCCGGTTTGCTGACCTCGCGACCTAGCATTGTGCGGGCAAACGAGCTGGAACTCTGGTCATCCTCGCTGTTCTTGTTTGGTCGTTCTCTTTGAGGGTAGCTAGGGTAGTAGTCTTCTCACTGATGGGTTGAGAGCCTCCTTAGCGAGCTGCACTCCCTGCTATGATGATACTCGACATCCTTAGCTCCTGCTCGACTACCTGGAGCCCTCACTGAGTGATCTCGGCCCCTAATCTAGGCCTCCAACGGGTCATTTGTGCTTCCTATTGGACGCTGGCTGGCCCAAACTGTGCTTTTCGAAAAATGTCCTTAACATTATCTATATGAGACTTTGCTTTTGCCCATTCCTTATTTCTACCACAACATTTATTATATAAAATTATTTTATATAAAATAAAAATCAATGAATTAAAATTTATTTATTAATATGTTAGATGAGTTAAGATTATGAAAAGAATACTAACATATTTAAAGGATAAAAAAATAAAATGAAATGCTATATAACTTGAAAATTTGAAATCTTGCATATTTTTTTATTGTTTTTAGATAAATTTTTTATTATTTTTGTTGTTATAAAGATATTATGGAATTGACTATTTTTTTTTCTTTCCATTACTATAATGTTTTACTATACTAAGCATAAAAGTGGAATAAAATGCATATTCCATTCATAATTATATCAAACATAATTATGGAATGATCATTCCTTTTTCATTCGTACTTCCATTTTTATTTAATTTTATCTAATTAAACTCATAATAAAATAATCTCAATTTCACTTGCATGGATCCCCTCATTTTTGTGTGTGTTAATTTAAGAGAGATATAGATGCGAAATCTTTTTTGAATTTAAATTTTCTCTTTTTTTCTTTTGTTTTGTTCCTGTTCTGTTAGAGAGATAAATATATAAATATAGAATCTTTATGTGTAGTGGGACTCATAATTTCTTTTTTTATTTAATAGGACCTACCAAAAATTTTATGGTTATCTTCCTCTAATATGACAAAAAAATAAAAGAAAGAAGGAGATAATCTAGATCTATTTTTTTAAATTGAAATAGTGGAGGTTAATAAAAAAATTATAAATCTTTGAATAAAAATTATGTATATTTTTTAAATCGAACAAAATTATAAAATCTAGGTCACGAGTAAGTAGTGGGAAAATTTATTTATTTTTGTAAAAGTAACTGCGACGTGATTTTGGTTGCTTTGTATCGTATTGCCTCTCGACAAAATGTTTATTGTGCTGACTCACGCGTTGACTCTCTCACTGTCTCTCTGACTCACGTCTTGACTCTCCCCCCTCTCTCTCTCTCTCTCTCTGTGCGCGCGCTCGCAAAGTTCTTTCCTATACAATTCCATCTTGTCCTGTTCCTTTTTTGAATATGAGATTTTATCTTCTAATCTCACTTTTATTTTTTATAAAAATAAAAAAAAATTCATTAGGAATCTAGCATATTTTATTAGAGCTTCACTGTTATATTTTAATGTGTATTATTATTTATTAAAATAATACTACTATTGTCAATAAAAAATTGACTGAAACACATCTATATAACTTCTAATCTTAATATATATATATATATACTTAACTCTATTGTATTTTGAATTATGCACATTTTATTTATATCTATTCATTTTTCATTTATAAATTTAGAGAAATTTAATATATTTTAACCTAGAATAATATATGTCATAAAAAAATTTAACACATACATGATATTTTTTACAAAAAGAAAATATAAAGTTTGCTACATTTAATACAAATGCATTATTTTATTATAAATATTTCTAACTAAATTATTTCTTTTTATATAAAATCAATATATTTATAATCCATAAAACTAAAATAATTTAAATTTTATATTTACAATAATGCTATTTTTATTATAAATATATAAATTTAAATAAAAATTAAAATAACAATATATAATATTTATACATGTCTTATTTTTCTATGATATATATTATTTATAAGCTAAAATACAATAAATCTCCTAGTTTTATGGATAAAAAATAGATAGATATGAATAAAATGCATATAATTTAAAGTAAAAGGGATTAGATGCACATTTTTTAAAGGTTAAGAGGTTATATACATATATTTCAAAGTATAAGAATTTAATGTATTTTAACTTAAAAAACTCAATGATATATAAAAAATTGAAGAAATTATAAGTAATTATTTTTCTACATACAACCTCGATTATGGGTTTTGGGAAAAAATTTTATATACTCTAATTATAGTATGCATTTTTACTCTCACTTAATAAAAAAAGAATTCGTTATCAAATTTATTATTTATATGTTAATTTTATGGTATAGACACACTTTAAAATTACATTTTATAATTTTTAAAATTTTAAAAATTGTAATTAACTTTTTTTTTCTAGCATAAATATACTATAATTTAAGTTCAACTGTGCTACACTGAATTATAGCATATAGAGAGGAGAATCAACAAAGGATCACATGCGGTCAGCAGGATCATGGCCGATGCCATGTATCATGGCTTTTTCATATTTTGTGTGAACATTTAAAGTTAAATATAATGGGAATTTCTCATTGACTTCTTTTAAGGTTGTTCACAATTTTTTTTAATTTTTGAAAATTATAAAATCTATAAATTATCTTTTTTTTAATTGTATTAGAATTTATAGACCATTGTAATATTTATATTTAGACTAATACATTGTTTTAATAATAAAATTATACTATTTATTAATTTTAATATATTTTTAGTATATTAAAATTTTCATGTATAATATTTTATTTCTTATAACAATTATTTAAAATATTATTAAATATAATAATTTTTTACAAATTAAAATTGATCCTTGTAATATTTAAATCCAAAATCTATCATCGTGGAAAAGTGAGCAAATATTTAATTATGCATTAAAACTAAGTAAAATTTATCCAAGTGTTTTTAATCAAAAATTAGAAATTAAATATGATTTTAAAATTTAATTGATTAAGAATGAATTATATTTTTTGAAAAGGAAATTGGTTAAGAACATTACAATTCAATAAATTTTTGACATCTATTGTGGGTAATCTTTAGTACCATACAAATAGCTAGTAAAAAGCCCAATGGATAAGTCCAACTAATAAAGACCTAACTCGTTTAGTATTAATGTCACTGGACTAAGACATAAGGTCGCTAGACACGAACTCAAGTCACTGGTCAATAAATACGAAAACAACAACTTTAGTCGTTGGGAACAAGGCCTGACCTAGCTTACAGCTCGAAGCATACTTTCTCAATGATCAATCCAAGGAGATTCATTTAGTTTCCTATTTTAATGAGGATCCATTATTATTCATTATGTAATCCTAATCAATTCATGATCCTTATCTATAATTAATTTACATTCAAATTATAACACTTCAATCATTATAAATAGAGGTTGAAATCATTGCATATGAGGGATAACAATTAATCATCAGATACAAAATACCCAGCAAAGAATAAAAAAATAATTATGGATGTAGGAATCAATTGAGATTAATATTAACGTGTGAATTCGGTCAACCTAAGTCCAGAGCCCTAAATTGCAAATTGAATGTAAACAGAGAGAGAAAAGAAGAACATGGAGATACCAGGAGCTTTTTAATATGGTTCGACTAAAGTTAATCGATCCCTTCGTCCATGGTTATTTTATTATTCTTTGCTGAGTGTTTTGTATCTAATGATTAATTGTTGTCCATCCTATACAATGATGTCAACCCCTATTTATAATAGTTGGGGTGTTATAGTTTGAATGTAAATCAATTACAAATAAGGATCATGAATTGATTAGGTTTACATAATGGATAATAACGGATTCCCATTAAAATAAAAAACTGAATAGATCTCCCTAGATTGATCTTTGGGAAAGCGTGCTTTGAGTTACAGGTTAGGCCTTGATCCCAACGATCTGAGGTTGCTACTTTAGTCTTTGTTGACCAGTGACCTAAGTTTGTATCTGGCGACCTGATGCCTTAGTCTAGCGACCTCAATCCTAGATAAGTTGAGTCCTTATCAATTGGACTTTTACCAGTCTATTTGTATGGTACCAAAGATTACCTACAACATGCACTAAAACTGCATTCTCTTTGATTTCTTACTCAACTGCAATGGCTAAAGGAAGAACCGCTGAAATACAGATGCTGCAGCTGACCAACTTGATGGTCATGTGGAACAGCAGTGGGATGTGATACCGGTTGGAGGCCCGATCCTTCTTGTAGTAGGCACTTCTGCCATTCCCACCACTGGTGTCACTGTTGGCATGCCCCTAATAGGCCCTTGCCAATTTGCTATTATTATTTCTTGGACTGACGGAGTGTAACCATGGCATTAGCATTATAAGGCACTTGAGAAAATGATGGGAAAGTTAGCTGAGGTAGTTAAGGCACTAAATTAGGCACAAGCCCAGGGCCCATGAAAGCAAGTTAAAGTTGTTGTGTCCAGAGAAGAACTCCAGCAGCCATCGAAAGGAGCTCAAGAGGAGAGGCCAATCAGAGAAGAACTTCAGCACACTTATTCAGTTCACCCCTCCAATTTATGACCAAGATAGGAAGTCCATCGAGCTCGAGAGGATGATGATAAAGATAATCAGTGACGTAGGGGTTCGTATCGAGTTGGAGGTTCGAACAGGACCAGTTAAGGACATATTTTAGATCGGTACTGGCCTGGTCATGAGCACAAAGGAACGCATAGAACCTCAGATCGCCACTCCCATGACCAGACAGGGAGCTGACGATCTTCCAGCCATTGGTTTGGAGCACAAAATGAGATGGTAGAAGAGCTGCTTCAGAGAGTACAATAATTAGAAGAACACCCTTGGGCTTAGGACTGTCAAGGTCATTATGAGGGGAGGACATCATTCACCAGAGAGACTAAGACAGAGCCTCTCCCTCATATGGTTAAAATTCCTATTATCCCATAATACAATGAGGACAATGACCCATCTGACCACCTGGATGGTTTCAATGTACAGATGGATCTTTAGACGATCAACTCTATGGTCAAGTGCTGCGTCTTCCCAGTCACTCTAAGAGACATACCTCAAATATGGCTCAAAAGTCTCCCAGCTCGCAGCATTAACAGTTAGGAAAAGTGCTAGAGAAGATTCATCAACCAGTGCAAAATATTGAAAAGGCTACTTGCACCACCCTACCACCTTGCTATGGTCATTCAATAGAAGAATGAACCACTGAAAGATTACATCACCTGGTTCAGGCATGAGATTAGCAATGTAGAAAATTTTGTAGATGAGAATATCCTAATAATGATTTCAATGGGACTCTGCAAAGATGGAAAGCTATATGAGAGCATATACAAGTCTTCAGTGAGGGACCTGGGTGAATTTTATGAATGAGCTGCCAAAGGGATCAAGTGGGAGGAAACCTTTGGCCTTAAGAAGTTCGATCAAAAGGACAAGGTTAATAGCTCCAACTAAAATAAAAAGAGAAGCAATGGTGGGAGCAGCAAAAAGAGTTAAAATGATGGCTCTGAAGATTAGGTTGCAAAGAAGGCCAGGAACGAGCGACCTCAGCGTCAAGGTCACCATGATAGCGATAGCATCCTATCAAATACTCAGGATCGAATATTTGCAATAGAAAAGCATAGGGAGGATTTCGGGAAACCTAATCCCATAAACATTGCTGACAGGTTCAGAAATAAAAAGTTTTGTGCCTATCATCATGAAATCAGGCACAGTATTTTGGAACGTAGGGCACTCAAAAATGTAATTGAGAAACTAATCAAGAAAGGTTGTTTGAGAGACTATGTAGTGTGACTTGTGGAATAGCAACCCAATAGCACCAACAACCAGTACAACAGTAGCCCCAGTGCTTCTAATTCTCAAAGTATTATACAAAGAGGTTCGAGTTTGGGACTATGAAATTGGTGATCCCGTACTACATTTTATTCTAGATCTCACAAGGCCAGCGATTGGACATTAGGTTCAAACTGGGAAGGCCTACACATCATCAAGAAAGACTTGGGAAATAGAGCTTATTACTTAACAAATATAAATGGGGCTGAAGTTCCACGAGTTTGAAATGCTGAACATCTGCGTCCATGTTTTCGATAAATTTATGCTCACCCTTCTAATCTTGTCATGTTTTTCAGAAACTAATATAAGCACTTTTAATATAAGCACCTCAAACTTTTATGTCTACTAATCTTTGAATAAATTTTCAATAAAGTATTATACAAGAAGCGAACCATCCTCAGTGTTGACAAAAGTCATGGCGTGCTCATTGAGGCGCATTTATGTGACCCATTGCTTGGCACAGTATTCATACAACCCACTACTCGGCACCATATTCATACAACCCACTACTCGGCACCATATTCATACAACCCACTCCTTGACACATATTCATGCACCCACTACCCAGCACTACATTCATGCGACCTACCACTTGGCACTGCATTCATGTAACCTACTGGGCACTCGACTCGTGCTAGGCACTCGACTTGTGCTAGCTATGGCACATTCATGCGATTTACTGGGCATTCAGCTTGACGTATTTACAAATCAAAAGTTTGCTAGCTGAGGCACACTCACATGCACCCACTACCCAGCACTACATTCATGCGACCCACTACTTGGCACTACATTCATGTAACCTACTGGGCACTCGACTCGTGCTAGGCACTCGACTTGTGCTAGCTATGGCACATTCATGCGACTTACTGGGCATTCAGCTTGACGTATTTACAAAGTCAAGGTTTGCTAGCTGAGGCACACTCACGCCAACATTTTGAATTATCGTCTACAACCTACCGAGCATTCAACTCATCAAAATCCTTGTTCACTGAGGTAAATATACATTGAGCATTCAAGAGACAAAACTCAAAATTACAGAAGTCTAAAATGATGGCACCACAGATCAAACTTATACCAGCAAACTATAGCTCCTAGTCCACAAAATATACTAGGATTTGGGGGGTTAATGTTGTGGGTAATCTTTGGTACCATATAAATGGATTGATAAAAGTGCAATGTATAAATTCAACTGATAAAAACCCAACTCATCCAAGATTGAGGTCATTGGACTAAGGCATCAGGTCACTGGACACGAACTCAAGTCGCTGGTCAACAGGGGCCAAAGCAACAACCTTAAGTCGTTGGGAACAAGGCCTAGCCCGCAACTTGAAGTGTGCTTTCTCAACGATCAATCTACGGATATTTGTTTAGTTTTATATTTTAATAGGAACCTGTTATTATTCGTTATGTAATCCTAATTAATTTATGATCCTTATCTGTAATTGATTTACATTCAAATTGTAACACCTCAACCATTATAAATAGTGGTTGAAATCATTGTACAGGAGGGACAACAATCAATCATCAGATACAAAACACTCAGTAAAAAATAATAAAATAACTATGGACGTAGGGGTCAATTGATTTTAGCCGAACCATGTTAAAAAGCTTATGATATCTTCTTATTTACATTCAATTTGTAGTTTGGGGTTCTAGATTTAGGTTGACTGAATTTGCACGTCAACAACCTCTAACCATTCTTGACCAATAATATTGAAATTAATAAAGAAATAATAATATATAATGTTATCTAATGGATTTAGTAATATGTGAAGGCTGAAGCTTCCCCATCTTTTCTAATTTCTTTAATAGTTTTCAGTTTTCACTATCTTAAAAAGCCCTAAGTCTTATTGGATTGATCTTTCCCCTTTAATTGTTGCATATATAATGTTTATGTCTTGTTCTTTCTTTTGTAAAGTACAAAGTAAGTAATATATATATATATATATATATATATATTAGTGGTTCATGTTATTTCCAAATATATATCATAAAATTTATATTATTATAAAATAAGAAGTTTTAAATTCAAGTTTCATTTTTATAAGTGGACTAGTGATGAAACAAGTTTCTTAATAATATAACATATTTACTAGTTTAAAATTAAAATTGATATTCAATTAACATTTTCTTTTTTTTTTAACTTTAAGAATGTTTTTATTAATTTTTAAAATTCAAAGGAATAATTTGTCACTCATTAAAATTTCAATGGTATAAAGTATATTTTCCTTCCTTTTTTTTATTCATTCTTTGTTACTTAGAAATATAAATTTGATTAAAATGATTATTTATGATTAATTGTTCTTAACTGTAAATAATTAAGATTTATGATTAAGAGTAGATTGAAATAATTAAATGATTAGAATCAGATTACATTTTTATAGGATTCATTAAGAGATTACTTTGGGAAGTTAATTAGTTGAGTGCAATAAATTCAATTCTACACGTTACTCTAGGAAGTTAGCTAAGTTCAATGAATTCAATTCAATTGATAGATAGCCACAGAAACTTATTTTAAATTTAAGAATTCCTTTGAGGATTGTTTTAAATTTTGGAAATAGTATAAGGATAACATAATTCTTGTGAGCACGAAACACCAAAAGTGCCATTTTACTTTTATTTATTATATTTAATATATCTAAATAGAAAATCTTAAATATATTCTTATATACATAAAATTATAAAAGAATAATGACATGGAAGTGGATGTTTTCAATTTGAGATGAAATATTGAAAGAACTCAAGATGTTTGATAATCATATGTAAATTTAAAATTTTAGTTGTTAGTGTTTGACAATTTTTAATAGTTATCTATGAATTAAAAATCTAGCAATCGCTTAAAAATTATTCTCTTTTTAGGGATATTACTGATTTATAAAGTAAATTGACGAGAAATTCTTATAAAATAAGAAAAAAATTTCATTTTGAAAGAAGAGTGATAAACTTA
Source organism: Saraca asoca (assembly GCA_026873985.1). Taxonomy (NCBI): domain Eukaryota; kingdom Viridiplantae; phylum Streptophyta; class Magnoliopsida; order Fabales; family Fabaceae; genus Saraca; species Saraca asoca. The sequence continues at coordinate 8,245 of JANHAO010003859.1, read as the reverse complement.
TTGTTATGGGTGTTTCTGAGGTAATGCAAAATAGGCTAGCAAAAACCCAATAGGAGAAAAGTCCAATAAAAAAAAGGCTTAGATCATCCAAGAACTGAGGTCGCTCGGTAGAGGCACCAGCTCACCAGTCTTGAGCGACACAAGACAAGGTCAAGACAGCAATCCCAACTCGTTAAGGATGGGCTCTGACTTGCTAGTTGAAGCGCACCACCCCAGCCATCTCCCAGAAGAATCATCTTGGTTGAACCTGAGAACAAGGCCAATTCACACTGCCAACAGATCACTTAGCGTGAGCTCAGGTCGCAAATGAATGATCCAAGTATAGGTATGAAACTCCAAAGTCTAGTCAGCAATCAAAGACACACATTCTTAACTAACAAGTCAGGCCCCAAGACTAACAGATCAACCACTAACAAATCAATAGTGAATTGCTTAGCATTTATTTTCTGATACAATGGAAAAGATAGTTTTATAATTTGTCAAATTATAACTGTAACCCCTTGTCTCTATAAATAGAGGGAAGATCATTGTAATGTAAGTGGTGAAAATAACATGCAGAAACTCTACCAAAATAGTGAGAGAACTTATGTATTGAAACTCTATTGATCTGTACAGAGAAATAACAACAAAAAAGCAAATACAATCACCGTAGATGTAGGGCTCACACTGACTTTAGCTGAACCATGTTAAAAATCTCTAGTGTTCATTTTGTTCTTCCTCTTTTTCCTACTTCTTGCTTGTATTTTCTCATTTTTTGCAGCAGTTTGGGGATTCATTGAACTTTTCTTGTTGATCGATTTCATCGTCAACATTTTGGCACTAGAAAGAAGGCCCAAACTATACACACACTCTCTCTTTGTGATTTGCTGTGTAACTACAATGGCAAGAGGAAGAACCATTAGGAGCACTGACGCTAGCACTAGCCAGCTTGAAGGTCACACAGAATAACATTGGGAAAGGTTACCACATGGAGGCTTCATCCTCCCTGTTGCAGGCGCGTCTGCTGCCCCTATAACAGGAGCTGCCGTCGGCATGGCACTGTTGACCCCTCACTAGCCTTTCACTTTCGGGACTGACATGGTGCAAGCATGGCACCAGTGTCAGAAGACATTTGAAAATATGGTGAGGGAGTTAGCCGATGTGGTTAGGCCACTAGCTCAGACATAAGCCTAAGATGTATGAAGACAAGTTGAGGTCATCACGCCCGGAGAAGAACTCTAGTAGCCCGGAGCTTAACAAGAAAGGCATGTTAGGGAAAAACATCAGCGAGCTGGCTCTGTCCATTTATTCAATTCACGGCAGAGGTTGGAGGTCCATCAAGCTTGTAAGGATGATGATGGAGACAATTAGCGACATGAGAGCTCGCATTGAGATGGAAACTCGAATGGGACCAATCAGGAACACAAAAGGTGTAGTGACTTAGATCACCATTCCCATGACCAGAAGGGTTTAAAGAGCCATCAATCCTCTAGCCGTTGATCTGAGGCACGGTTCCCGATGATCGAAGAGCTACTTTAGAAGGTGCAACAATTAGAAAAATGACTTGCAACTCAGAATCGTCAAGATAATTATGAGCAGAGGACACCTTTCACTAGGGAGATTGAAAAAGAACCTATTCCTCACAGGTTTAAAGTCCCCAACATCCCCTAATACAATAGGGACAGCGACCCGTACAACTATTTGGATGCATTTAACATCCAAATGGATTTTCAGACCACCATTCCATTAGTCAAATGTCGTGTCTTCCCTGCCACCCTTGGAGAAATACCTCAAACATGGCTTAGAAGTCTCCCAACTCATAGCATCCATAGTTGGGAAGAATGTCATAAGAGATTCCTAAGCCAATATAAGGCGCTAAGGAAGCAGCTTGCACCATCCTACCACCGCATAGCAGTCTTTCAGTGGAAAGATGAATTGCTGAAAAACTACATTACTTGGTTTAGGCACAAGGTCAATAATGTAGAAAATCCTTTGGATGAAAGCATCCTCACTGCAATCTCGACTGGACTTCATGAGGACAAAAAACTTTACGAGAGCATATACAAGTCTTTAGTGAGGGACTTGGATGAATTTTATGAGTAAACAGTCAAAGAAATTAGGTGGAAGGAGACTTTTAGCCCAAAGAAGCCTAACTAGAAGAATGAGACAAGTCGCTCCAATCGGAGTAGAAAGAGAAATAATGGCAGGAATAATAGAAAGGGTCAAAAGGATGGCTCTAGTCACCAAGTCACAAAAAAAGCCAGGAGTGAGCAACCTCCATACCAAGGTTTCCATAATAGTTATAGTATCTTATCGGACACCCCGAACAAGATTTTTGCAACATAAAAGAATAATGAGAACTTTTAGAAGCCCAAACCCCTGAAAGCTCCCCTCGAGTGTAGGAACAAAAATAAGTTTTGTGCCTATCATAATGAGATTGGGCATAATACTTCGGAGTGTTGCGCACTTGAGGATGCCATCAAAGATCTCATCAAGAGAGGTCGTTTAAGGGACTATGTAGTGCGACCTTTAGGATAGTGACCTTCATGACCCTAGCAACCAGTGCAACACCAGTGTTAGTAAGCTCCTAAACATGAGGAGGCACCCTTGATGAGGACCATATTCACCATCTACGATGGGCCTCACATTGTAGGCACTTCCAATAGGTCGCATGACCATTACATGTGAAAGATAGGCCATTTCCTGCTTATGAGTCATGGGGAACATGAAACCCTAAACCCCTAAACCCTAAATATGAGGAGGCACCCTTAATAAGGACCATATTCATCATCTACGATGGGCCTCACATTGCAGGCACTTCTAATAGGTCGCATGACCGTTAAATGCGAAAGACAGGCCATTTCCTGCTTGCGAGTCATGGGGAGCATGAAAGACTCACCAAGAAAGCCAAAACAGCCTTAGATAGCATCACCTTTATAGAAGAAGATGCATAAGGGGTCTACACCCTTCATAATAATGCACTTATTATTCGAACCAGAATAAGCAATGGCAAGGTGAGGAGGATAATGATTGACATTGGTAGTTTTGTGAAAGTGATGTATAAAGGATACTTTGAGCAAACGAAAGTAAGCATGAACTAGTTAAGACTTTCCCTCGAGCCCCTCTATAGCTTTATAGGAGATGGAATAATACCAGTGGGACAGATCAAGCTCCCACTTACTTTAAAGGACTCGAATTGTCAAGCTACTATCATGGCAGACTTCCTAATCATAGACTGTCCCTCAGCATACAACATGGTGCTTGAGTGACCCGTGATGAATGACCTGGACATGGTCACATCAATCAAGACACATACCGTTAGGTTCTCGATGCCTAATGGAGTCAGATGTGTACAAGTATAACAACATTTAGCCTGGCGCTACAATGAGAATGCGGTTAAGCTCGGAGTAAGAGGAATGAAGGTTAATATGGTGTCTAATAGAAAGCCATGAGCTATGAGCACAACAAGGGTCAACCATGACCTCAAACCCCATGAAGTGGACATAGATCAAGCTAATGGCCTGATAAAGGAACTTAAGGACATGCAGGTTAGTGAGGCAGATGCTGAGAGATGCCTCAAGTTAGGGAAAAGCTTACCTCTACATGTGAAAGCATAGTTAGCTGAATTTCTTAGGGCAAATCTGGACATCTTCGCCTGGAATCATGAAGACATGGTAGGAATCGATCTCGAGGTTATGTTGCATAAACTTAATATCGACCTCCATCACAAGTCGATTCACAAAAAAAAATAGATCAATGACTGTCGAGTGTTATGTTGCTCTAAAAGAAGAGGTGGATAAACTCCTAGCTAACAAGTTTATTCGGAAAGCTTATTACCTAACTTAAGTAGCAAACCTTGTACTTGTTAAGAAGTGAAGGAATTGATTGTTACCAAAAAATGATTTTAGGGTTTTCAAAATTTTGATCAAGCAATTTAACTTGGAATCTCGTTGAAAATTTGAGTGATACAATAACAAATTATTAGTTTGGAAGTATGACTAACCTTTGGTCCAACACTATCGCAGCGGAAAAACCTTGAAGCACGTCACTAGAATCAACCTAAATGTTCTGATCTCCACCGGTAGTCCACGCCAGAAATAGCTGCGATTTGCTTTAACTCTTGAAGTAATATTCCACTCCCAGGTGCTAGCAAGGAAGGGAAACTAGAAATTCAACTTTACAAGCTGAAATCAGACCGAAGGATGCAAACCTTAGCAGAGCATGAAGAAATTTTTTAGATTTTCTCTCTTTCTCGCTCATTCAAAATGCAACATTTTTTTCTGAAATAGGCCGTAGGCAAAATGACATCGTTTTGCCCCGTTGAAAAACTATTTTTCAGCCCCACAATTTCTGTAAATTGTAATTCGGCCCCAACACTTTTCGTAAATGATGGTTTGGTCCCTACAATTTCCATAAATTACAGTTCGATCCCTGGATATCTTATATATCCAAATTGTAGCCAAAATTTATTTTTCATTTTGCAAGGACCCGATAGGCCCCCAAAATATTGACAAAAGTCCAAAATGCCCTTCAAATCATTTGAAAGCATATCAAATTAATCCAATTAATTTTAATTAATTTCTCTAAATTAATCACTTGGAATTTAAGGTATAGTGGACTCTAGCAAGCTATTATAACTACCTAAATTTTAGCTATGGCTGATCTCAATGCATGATAGAATCCTTTCATTACCTATATCCAGAGTAGTCAAAGGTATGGATAAAAGTCAACCTTTATAATTAATCATAGTTTCTCAACCTCGTGAATTATTTGACTCAAATGAATCTGAGCACCCAAATCCAATTTGAGTCTCAATTTAACCTTGCGCAAGGATTTAAATAGTCAAACCAATTTATTGAATGGCCCTCGGATATCACTCTGAAGAGTGGTAATGAATCCTATCTTAATTAGGTAATATCTAACTATATTTTCAGAAATACCTAACTCAAGTCTTTATTGTTCCTCATGAATAGAGTCATGTTTGGCTTGGTTAAAGTATAACCTTTCATACGAAAGATATCCCTCAATCTCAAGTCAAAGGATTACTCATGCGATCACCACTGGAGATTTACTAATGACGCAGCTCCATATAATGTCTCTAAATGGGTCTGACAAGATCACGATTGTCAGTTATGTTTCTCCAAACTAATTGAATCGTGTCCACGTGTGTATTCAGATGTAACTCACTTACATCTCAGCTTGTGAGGTTAACTACTCATCAAATGAGAAATACCACATCGTCTAGTCTCAACGGATCTAATAATGCCCAATTATCAGATCTTGACTAGTGTCATTTTGATACAAAAGTTATAAACCATTAATAATCATCCTCATAATCCCATAACACTTTATAGGATTGATTAAATGAACTTCTCACTATGGACTTCATATTAATATGCAATAAATAAGAAATGCAATGTAAAATGAACAAACAACCTTTATACATTATTAAATCAATACAAAATGTACAATCATAGATGCAATAAACCTCAATCCAATTGGCTCTAGGGAACCTATCTTAGACTAACAATCTCCCACTTGACCTAGAGCCAATTTGTCATATAGCGTAAACCTAATGATAATACATGTTGCTCAAACTTCTTTTGAACTAATGTTTTGGTCAAAGGATTAGTAATGTTATCCTATGTGGGTATTCTCTCAATACTAATATCACCTTGATCAATAATCTCTCTGATCAGGTGATACCACTATAATACGTGTTTGGATCACTGATAGAACCGAGGTTCCTTAGCTTGTGCAACAGCTCCGTTGTTGTCACAAAACAATGTAATAGGACAATCCTCATATGGAACCACTTTGAGCTGAGAAACAAACTTCTTGATCTAAACAACTTCCTTTGCTACATCCCAGGCAACAATGTACTCAGCTTCTGTTGTAGAATCTGCAGTGGTTTCCTGCTTGAAACTTTTCTAGCTGACCACTCTATCATTTAGTACAAATATCCAACTAGATTAGGATTTGCTATCATCTCTATCTAATTGAAAGCTGGTATCTAAATAGCCACTGACAATCAGATCTGGACAACCTCCATAAACCAAAAATAATTCCTTAGTTCTTCTAAAGTACTTAAGGACATTTTTTACCACAATCCAATATTTCTCACCAGGGTCAGACTGATATCTACTGGTGATGCTTAAAGTAAATGAAACATTGGGCCTCGTATATAGCATGGCATACATTATGGATCCAATAGCCAAAGTATATGGAATCCTTTGCATTCGATCTCTATCAGATTACAATTTAGGACAATTTCCCTAGATAAATGAATGTCATGAAGAACCAAGAGGTTCCCTCTCTTGCATTCCTCCATATTAAACCTTTTCAGTATCTTGTCTATATACATGGCTTGAGAAAGCCTTATCAATTTGTTTGATCTATCTCTATAGATCCGAATGCTAAGAATATAGATTGCTAACCTAAGGTCTTTTATGGAGAATTTCTTGGATAACCATATCTTAATGGTTTACAGCATAGGAACATCATTTCCTATAAGCAATATGTCATCCACATACAATACAAAGAATGATACAACATTTCCCTCAACCTACGGCACACACAAGCATCATCTTCATTTTTTATAAAGCCAAATGATGTGACTGTCTCATCAAAATGAATATTCCCACTTCTGAATGCTTGTTTAAGACTATAGATGGATCATTGTAGTTTACACACTTGATTAGGATTATCGAATTTAAAACCCTCAGGTTGTGTCATATACACATCTTCTCTTAAATCACCATTTAAGAAGGCGATTTTGACATCCATTTGCCAAATCTCATAATCATGGTAAGCTACCACAACTAGCATAATATGTATGGACTTAAGCATAGCTACTGGAGAAAAGGTTTCGTCATAGTCAACTCCTTGTCTTTGATGATATCCTTTAGCTATCAGTCGAGCTTTGAATGTCACTACATTCCCTTCTATGTCGGTCTTTCTTTTAAAGACCCATTTACACCCAATAGATTTTACCCCTTCGAGTGGATCCACCAAAGTCCAAACTTTGTTGGAATACATGGAATCCATCTTTGATCTCATGACTTTAAGCCATTCTTAAGAATTAATGTCAGACATTACCTCTTGATACGTAGTTGGATCCTCATCATCCATATGATAAAGATCATATTACTTCGAGAAATTATGTCAACATACCTTTCTGGAGATGTCATACTTTACTAGATCTGCATATCGATTGTGTACCAGAAGCAATAGGTTGACTACTACTAGTCTCAACCCTTTGATTAGGTGGGGTAACATCTTCTGATTATGCATCTCTATGCACATTATTAGATTTTGCTCCCACTAAATCCTACATGCTTCTATTAATATTCTCATCAAGTCAGTTTTCTATACTTTATGGATTTCAAACTTTATCAAGTTCAATTACATCCTTTGCATCTTTTTCTAGAAACTCCTTTTCTAGAAAGATATCATGCATCGAGACAAACACCTTTTGTTCAACAGGATGATAGAAATAATATTCTATTGTCTCCTTAGGATATCCCACAAACATACACTTGTCAGATTTAGGCTCTAATTTATCCGACTACATATGCTTCACGTATACATAACAGCCTAATACCTTTAAGTATATCAGATTGGGCTGTTTACCAAATCATATCTCATATGGAGTTTTATCCACCAACTTAGATGGAACTCGGTTGAGTAAATACCCGGCTGTTAGAAGTGCATAACTCTAAAGCATTTTTGGTAGTTCTACAAAGCCCATCATAGATCGTATCATGCCCAACAGAGTTCGATTTCTCCTTTCTGAGACACCATTGTGTTGTGATGTAGTAGGAGGAGTCCATTGAGATTGAATCCCATTATCTCTCGAATAGTCTAAAAACTCATCACTTAAGTATTCTTCGCCTCAATCAGATCAAAGGATTTTAATAGATTTTCCTAATTGCTTTTCTACTTCAAATCAGAATTCTTTAAATTTTTCAAATGTTTTTTATTTATGTTTCATCAAATAAACATAACAATACCACGACATATCATCAATGAAAGTCACGAAGTAGGAATAGCCACCTATAGCATGAAGACTCATAAGACCAAATACATCCGAATGTATAAGGCGTAGAAGCTTTGTAACTCTTTCACCTTTACCCTTGAAAGGTGATTTGGTCATCTTGCCTTGCAAGTAAGACTCACATGTGTCAAATGAGTCCCACTCAAATTTATCTAAGTAGCCATCTCTATGTAGCTTAGATACATGTTGCTCATTTACATGACCAAGTCT
>JANHAO010003858.1:0-25414 GCA_026873985.1 Saraca asoca | reverse complement strand
TGATTAGTTATAGAGGTTGATTGTCATCCATACCTTTGACTAATCTGGATATAGGTAATGAAAGGATTGTATCATGCATGGTGTGTATGGTAATGTACACTGAGATCAGCCACAGACAGGCTTGTCACCATTGTTGACCCTGCTGAAAATTGGATAACTATAATAGCTTGCTAGAGCCCACTTATACCTTAAAGTCCATGGATAATTAATTTGGAGAAATTGATCATGAAATTAATTGGATTAATTTTATATGCCTTCAAATGGTTTGAAGGGCATTTTGAACTTTTGTCAATATTTTAGGGGCCTACTGGGTCATATGCATAACAGGGAACGATATGGCCAAAGTTTAGACATGTTTGATGTCCAGGGACCAAAATGTAATTTGGTGAAATTGCTGGGGCCAAAATGTAGTTTACGAAAACTACAGGGGCTAATTTGCAAATTGAAAAAATGTTTTCCATAAGCCCCAAAATGGTGGCCTAAGTGGGATGGCCAAAATGATGCCGTTTCAAGCTTCCTCTTCTTCCTTAGTTTTGGCCGAAATGTTTGACCAGTAAGAGAGAGAAGGAGAGAGGCCGAGAGAGCTACGTCTTCTTCCTTGGCTAGGTTCAGTGGTGTTTGGGCTGGAGGAAGATGAGGAGCCACCGAAAGGAGTTTTGGTATGTGCAGCTTCTTTCCCTTGCTTTCTTGGCTGAAGAGTTCAACCAAGAGGAGAAGAGTTCTTTATGGTGTTCAGCCATGGCTAAACTAAAAGGGAAGGAGGAGCCGGAAGAGTTTCGACAGTTCTTGGCCCATTTCTTGGTCCATCCAGCTCCCACGAGCTTGCTAGCACAAGATAAGGAGCTATAGAGGCCATTGGAGGTGTTCTCCGGTGTGGATCTCCAGTAGAGGTAGGACATGTGTGCTGCTTGGTGACTGGAAGATTCATCACATTCTGCTACGTTTCAAGCTAGATTAAAGGTTAGTCTTGCTTTCTTTTACTTTTAATTTGATGTATTTGATACATTGAAGCCTCAATCTAACAGGATCTTGGGGGTTTGTTCGGCCAAGTTGAGTTCTTCCATGAATTTTTTTTGAAATTTTAACTTGCTTGGACCAGACAAATCTAACAATTTTATCCATTGTTGAATTTCATTATCATTAAAATGACTCAAATTAGCTTGGTAGTTGAGAGAATGAAATCCATGAGATTTCAAATGGCAAATATATATCTATAAAACTAAAATTTACATAATGTACAAAGACATCTCCTATTAAAGCAAATGTACTTTATTACCATAAATTTTAACCTTTCAATATGCTTTCCCTAAAATTCTTATACAAGCCCTTGGCTAGTTTCAATAACCATTCTTCCTCAACACCCCAGGTTCCTTTAGGGATAACACAAAGTAAAGTTAGTTTAACCTATAACTTGTAAGGATTTCAAAAGTAAAGGTGAGACTAACTCCATCCTTAAGGATTTGATGACCATGTTATTTACATTTTCAAGAAAGTGATCCAAAAAGAGTGTAAATGGTAGATCCTCTAAGGATCAAGCCATTCTATAGCCATCATTAGTAATACGTTAGGGGCATATGGAGGGATGATTTCTATCTCGTGTAATACTTTACATTCTACCAAGTTTAAAATTATGATATAATATATCTTAATTTCATATGCTTCTACTGGATTATTGACCATAGTGGTAAATGTATTAGCTGTGATTTCCATTAGTTGATTATCTATCTTACTTTTCAGTAGAGGAATTAACCACTAGGTCTTGAGTATCGGGAAAAAAATCCACAAAATAATGAGTTCGGGTTTACTGAGATAGATACATACCAAACATGTGAATGTATCACACAACAAGAGCCTTACATTCATACACATGTATACATACCATCAACAAATAGTAGATATTTATGTCATTTCCATAAAGGATTGTAAAGTATTCAAGACTTACAATTGAGGAAATTTATATTATGCATTTCTCAGCACATTAGGCCACTCTAGGCCAATTCTGGCTTTCATAGCCATATGTCAACATTTTGAATTCATTATGCATATCAATTTCATGATACCACATTTCTACATTTCATGCAACAACAATATAAATTATGCAAAGTCATAATTTAATTATGACCCTCATTGTTACTCCTTTCAATGGTAACCTGCACAAATCCAATCTTTTCCCTTCAGCACTTGCCTTATGCCCCTCTATCATATTAGAATATGTAGATCTAGGATTTGATTAATAATTTCCCACCATAACCCATCATTCTCATAACAAGCATCAAAAGCTGATAAGTATTCAATTATTTCATTCTCATAATGAATATCTCATCACTTTTATATCAATATATTTCATCATCATTCATGATATTGTGTATCATTTCAACAACAATCATAACTTCACAATATTGCTTTTCCACAATCACTGACATTCATGACCATTGCAATGCTTTCTTAACTCATCTTTGCACTTTGTTCTAAACTCATTATTTAGAAATTATTGCATGCACATCCATTGTATTCATTAATATTAGTTTATAAACCACTCCTTTAGGATATTACATTTGCTATATATGTTTAATTGGACTTTCAGAGTCAAAGGAACAGAGTGTAGTTTCAAGTAAGGGAGAATGGGACTAAAAAAATTGATTTTTTTTTGCTAAAACTATAATCATGATTAGAATCATTGAAGAAAAATGAGTATAATCACAATTAGAATTAGAAAATTTATTTATGAAAAGCTTAATTCAACTTGAGAAAATGTAGTTAGAAATGCAAGTTTGCTCACCAAATTTTGAAAAATTTTGGGAAGTCTAATTTCAAACATGATTAGAATCATGATTAAAATTGAAAAATAGGGTAGGGAAGGTCAATTTGAATCATGAAATTTTAGTTCAAAATTCAATTCGAATCACTTAATTTGAATCAGTCAAGAAAAATTACTAAGTTTTTGCGAGTATGATTGCGAGTTAAGTTCAAAATGGTGCGATTTGACTTGCACAAGCATATTTTGCATATTAAGAGCAAAAAAATAGGGGAAACCATTTCTAACACAAAGACACACTATAGGATCTTATTATCCTATGTTTTTGGAAGTATAAACAAACACAAACTCAACTATTTCAACATCATACTCATTAGCATCTCAACAATCTACCTAATTATTGAGTTTCATCATATCATCACAAAACCCACTTTTGCTAACTTGCACCATAAATCAATATATCTTAAGTAAGAATCACATTATAATTCATAAAAATGGTAAGTATCACTTACCTCAATAGTTTGAATATAAGAAACTGCAACTATTTCACCAAAATCTTCTATACTCTTCAAAATAAAAAAATAAGAGCATATTAGCTTCTAATCCTTTTCTTATATATTTTTATCATTAACTAATCATATATGATTAAATTATGATTCCTATATCATGAAGAAAGCTATATCTAACAAATTTAAGCTCCAAAATGTCTAAAAATTTGATTTAATTCATAGGTTAAATATTACCATAAATAGTGATAGAAAATTTCAAAAATTCAGAACTTTAGTTATACTCAGTGAATCAATATGATTTTAATGTTGAAATGAAGAGGAAGAAGAGAAGATTTAATAGTAAAAATCTAAGAAAATAATAGGAAGACTTAAGGAGCTTACTTATAGAGTAAGAGAGTGAAGCTGGAGAGAGAAAGTGATGGCTTAATGAGGAACAAGAAGTGAAGTTTACATGACTTCCTTTGGGCTAAAGCCAAAGTAAAGAAGAAAGGAAGCCAGCAAAGGGAGGGGCATTTTGGAGAAAAATAAGTCAACTTCTCACTATTTACAAGTTGACCATTTCCCTTTTGAATAATTTCTCTCCTTTCTTTTATTTCAAGTTCAAATTTAACATACTTATCAATTTTCAAAAATCACAAAATTTTAGTATGAATTAGTTAAATTAAATCCCTTCATAATAACTATACTTTTATACTCATTTGATATCCATAACCTTTGTTTCAAATTTTTGAAGTTTCTTTGAAAATAAAATTTTAAAATTACAAATTTTGTTCCTTAAACATGCTTGATCAACTTTTTGATCTTCTAAGGATTTCTAAAATTCAAATAATCAATTTCTACTATTTTTGAGTCTCTTACAACTTAAAATTTGTAGTTTCAAAATTCTTAAAAAATTTTGAATTCCTCTTTTCAGATTTTTCCAAAAAGCCATTTTGGTTCTAAATAAAGTTTGGAAATTTTAGGATGTTACATGATTACTTTCATCCATCTATTGTTGAAAAATAACAACATTCTTAGGAGTTAAACTAGATGGATTTCCATGATAATTTGGGTCCATTTATGGGAAATATGACATGCCATAAGGCATTGGCCCCTAAGTATTGGTCCACTATTATCTCATGGTCCATTTTGATCAACTACATTGTTATTGTTATTATTATTTTGGTTTCTATTTGGCATTTTCTATTAGTTCTTTCTATTTTGGTTTTGGTTTTAGTTTTCTTTGTGTATCATTTTGATTATTCTGATTGTTAACAACCACATTTTTAGTAGAAGCTACATTATTAGTATTTTCATTTTCAATAAGTCTCTCATCATTTTGAGATCCATTTTGTGCACTTGTAGTGGACTTATTTTAGAGTTACCTAACAAAATAGTATCACTTCTAAGGATCATGTAAGATTAGAGACTAAAAATACCATAATTGCATCTCATTGCATGTGGCAATTTATTTTGAACCAAATTTTTTATGTTGGAAAGTTTTAACTCCAAGATGGATCCTTTACAGCAAATAGGCAAAATTCTGACCTTCTGGGATCTATAGATGAAGTAATATAGTTGAAAAAAAAGTAAAAACACATAAAGATTCCATTTTAGATGATTGTAGATTACATTAAAAGGTGTAATAATGGCGTATGAAGTTATAAGCATAGGAGTAAGGGGATTCCTACAAACTAAGAGGATTAACAGAGTGCCAAAATATATAAAAAGTGCTGCAAAGAACACATATTATTGATAGTGAAATTTGGTTTTGAGGATTCAAGATTTCAGTCAATAGAATTGGTTCTTGAGAACCTAAAACTGCTAGCTGAAAGGTGCAAGTATTGATCAAAGGAGATAAAAGAAGAGAGAAAAGAGAAGAGGTAACAGACACAGGAAGTTATTGTGGTTTGGTTAAAGCTTGTTCAGGCCCTCTACGTCCCACTGAATTTTATTATTAGATGAAGGATGGCATTTCTGTTAGATTTACTAAGTTTCAATAATGCTCTTTCACTGAGTCTTAATCTATTTTAGCAGAGTGTTTGCATGTAATTCTCACTTACCTCATGCAGCAGTTCTGCCTAACTATATATAGACATAAGGAAGCTTACAAGTGTAATTTTATAGATAACAGAATGATTACATACGCCGCTTTGGGCATATAATGCTTAGCGTTAGATAATAAATGCTGGGTGAATCACTGTGTGATATTCGAGGGGCTAATGTGTCGATTCTAAATGATGATCTGTTAGTTAAGGGACACATATCTCCGGTGACTGACTGGACCTTTAGTACATATTCTTGGCTTACTACCTCAGCGACCTGAAGAGGCGTCAATGGGACTCACTCAGCTCGTTCAGTGGACTTCGCAGAGGCCATTCTTCATGCTCATGTTCAAGTGAGCTGGGATCTTCATTTCGCTCATATTGTGGTGATCTGTGACTTCTTGCTGAGAGACCCCGATCTGGGCTCTTTGTGCTTTTAGGCTTGGTGTCTATTTTGGTCCACTGTGAGCTTACTTTATTTTTGATTGGGGAATATCCACAACATAAGCCCCCCAACTCTCAGTTTGCTCCGCGGACTGGGAGTTGTAATTTTGACAGCAAATCCCTTTCTTGTGTTTTAATGTGATCTCTTCCTATTGGTCACGATTTTCTATCATCTTAATTTGTCTCTTAGGTTAATTGGGTGTACCTCAATCGTTAGGACTTTAGCATTGTTCCTCAAACCTGACTGGGCATATCTCGATCACCGAGTGAGGTCCTCGAACCTGATTAGGTAGAGCTTGATCACCAGGTGAGGTCGAGATCTCTACATCTTTGATCCTAATTGGGCTGACCTCGATCATTGAGTGAGGTCAGGGATTAATTACCCTAGATCCTGACTGGGTGGATCTTGATCGTCAGGACCTTAATATTGCCCCTTAAACCCGATTGGGCATACCTCGATTGTCAGGTGAGGTTGGGGATTGATTACCCCTGATCCTAATTGAGCAGACCTCAATTATTAGGACCTTAATATTACCCCTTGAACTCGACTGGGCATATCTTGATCATTGGGTGAAGTTAGGGATTGATTACCTATGATCCTAACTGGGCAAAGCTCGATTGTCAAGACCTTAATATTGCCCCTCAAACCCGATCGAGCATACCTCGATCATCAGGTGAGCTCAGGGATTAATTATCCATGATCCTAATTAGGCAGACCTTGATCATCAGGACCTTAATATTACCCCTCGAACCCGAACGATTGTACCTTAATCATCGAGTGAGATCAGTTCTATTGGTGCTTTGATTCTACTCATGCAAAAGTCTGGTGTTCGAGACACTTCTTGGATGCAGAATGAGCTGGAGGCTTTAGTCCATCATTTGCTACCTGTGGTGTATCGAGCCGTTTGGCATGCTCCTTATGAGTCATATCTACATCCCCTGGAATTACATTCCTGGTTTGTCATGATTATGTTTGCCTTTGATAGGTCTATATGTTGTGTTGCTATAGGCCTTTTTGCCATACTGCTGGATCATGGGTAGTGGGATGACTCCCAAATTTAACGATGACGTTGTACATTTCTTATATAGAAAGGGACTTTTTCTTCCCTCTTATTTTGCCATTTGAAACTATAATTTCTTGGTTCCTCTTACTTGCTCCTTTTGCCATTTCTTGCAACTGCTCCCTGTTACCTGTTACCATCATCTAAGTTTTGTTCCTTGGTAGGCTTTCTCATATGCACTTTGCTTCGGTCGACTACGGTGAGTCTTTCTGTATTTTATGATTTTTGGGTTTTGATGCTTCCTTTCCTACTTAACTTGATACATTCAGTTGATTTGTTGATGGATTTTAGGGTTTTTGGTCTATTGCTATATTTTTCATGTTTATTTTCTAAATGTTATGGCTTAATTGTTTAGTTCCCCTATTGCTTGTTTGAAACTCAAGCCTTTAGGTATGGTGACCCAAGGTATTCATGGCTTGTCACATAAGGAATCATTAGTTCTTAAGAAGGGTCCACCTTCAGTGGCCTGACCACTTCTTCTTCCTTTATGTAGATGAGTGCAGGTTATGAATGTCGTCGTCACTAGATTAGGATCCAAAGTGATGAGTCTAGCTCCATATATTAAAACATGGAGTGGGTGCGCTATCCTGACGAGGTGACCTCAAGAAACGGTGAAGTTACTTGAGGTTCCATAGTTTGTTTTGATTCTGTCGAGGATCATGGTGCTACTACAAATCGGTAGTCTTCCAGCCACCAAGCATTCAGCTTGCATGTTTGATCCATCTGTTGCTGCAATCTTGAGTCAGTAGTCCAGATGTATTGATTTCATAAGAAATGTCATGTTATGGTGCCCTATTCAGATGATTACGCCCGTCATCTACTTTGGGGGTTTATTGCCACCAGTCTCCCTTACCTTGTTATGGGGTTAAGGTTCCCCATACACCTATTTGTTGTTAACTTTTTGAATAGAGTGAAACTTAGTCCGTTTTAACTTACCCTAAGCTCTTACACTCAACTTGCCTCCTTGGCATTAGTTTACTTGATGAAAGGTTTTTCTGCACCATCGGCTGAGGTTTTTTGTTATCTATACCACCTTATATGTGTGAGCACGTCGAATGGGTTATATTACCTTTCAGCTTAGTTGACCAAACATAAGAGGATTCTCCCATATGGGAAAGCTAGGGGAGATCCAATGTGGGTCACTATAAGACTTGTTAGTTTTACATTTTGTGCCCTTCCCTATGCGACCTCTAGAATTTTAATTTTGTCCATATCCCTGGTGGGTGGGCTGAGGACATGCAAGCTTGCTGACTTGATTGTTATTTGTTTCCTTAATGCTAACTTTTGTTTCTTTTTATAGAAGGAATTGGTAAAAACCTGGCTCTTGGGGCTAAGGACCTTGGAATTCTGGACCAGTTAGCTACCTCGGACAATCTCTAGAATAATCTTCATTTTGACAAGAGCCTTCTCTGCTCTTATAAACTTGCTCTAGGCCTAGACATCGAGCTGACTCGAGAAATAAGAATTTGTTAGGTGAAAGAAGTTGATCCTGTGGACTTCGATGATTACAAGGAAGTGATGAAGCTTATCTTCTTGACACCCTCATATGATGAGGAGGAGACTTTATCGGCCTTTGGTGCTGATGCCACTCCTACGACTGAAAACTGCCACAGCTCTAATAATAGGTCCCCTGCAAGATCCGGCTCTTTTTTCTCACCTTAAGATGGTAGTCACTATTGGAGTTACTGCCCTTCCTAGGTCTTATATCAAAAAATGAAAGGCGAACAAGGGGAGGGTGGCGACTACTTGAAAAAGGGCTATATTAAAGGTTGGTGTCGAAGAGTGACCCCCAATTCTGGCTTTAAAATGGAAGAATGCGTGAAGGCGCTAGTCGATGATATTGACATAATTTTGGGTCATAACAAGAGGATCAAGGTGTTGGAGTCTAAGGATCATTCTGTTGGGAGACTGATTGACCAAGGGATCTACTTTGGTTTAGCGATAAGTGATATCTTTATGCTCCTGTCCTACTTTTGCCTTCATGATCTAATTCGACTACATGACCTTTCAAGGTGTATTAATGATGAGGAAGGCAATGAGGCACTGCAGGCCAAGGGTAAGAGAAATGCGAGATTAGAGGAGGATTTGGCTGCTATCACTGTCAAAGTGCTAGAGCTAATGGGGAAAGTCAAGGAGGTAGAGGTTGCTTTGTCCCGTGAAGTGGCAGATTGCAAAGCTGTTACTGCAAACCTTGGCCTTATGACCAATGACCTAGCTAAAGTGAAGATAAACTTAGATGAGGCTCTTTAACATGCTGACTGGCTAGCTCAATGGGCTGGACTTTTAGAACAACGTGCCATTTTAATAGAGCTACAGGCTTAAAAAGTCGAGAGGTAAGTTGAAGGCATTATGAAAGAGCTTGAGACGGCAAAGGAGGAGGCCGCCAAGGTCAAGGCAGAGATTCCTTACTTGGTTGCAGAGGCGATAGAGAAAGTAGAGTCCAAGACTAGCTTTGTGTTATTCTATACTTATGAAAGCATCATCTTGAGCTGGACTTCTTCTTTGGCGAGGAGGCTCTCGCAGTCATGGAGCGCTTTAAGAAGAGGAGGATGGCCAAGTCCTGTTTCTCCAAAGACGACATTGAGTCCACTGCCAGGACCCTTCTTTCTAGGAGTTTTACTTAAGAAAGTAGTTCTTAGCTTGCGAAAGTGAATGATGTTCTTGCTGCTAGCCCTGCCAAGGAAAGTCTTACCCATGGTGATTCAATTCCCAAAGAGCTTGCTCCTTAGATCTCAACTTATGTAACTTGTTGGATTTTTGCTTCTTGTGCTTGTTGTATAGATTCTTTTGATATTTCTATTTACTTTTCACAATCTTATACTTGACTGTTTCTGGGATTTTTTTTATAACAACTGTGATCTGGATAACATCTTTCATAAGACTTTATTGAATTTGATTTGGAAATAATCTGATATGTATATAAAAATTTTAGGAGAACACCTTCACGTCTCCATAGATCTAGGTTATTTATAAGGTCCAAATTTCTATCGATAATAAGGGTGGAGGTGTGCGGTGTTCCTGGCTTGAGGAAATTTCATTTCATCTATGTCGGCCAAATGATAAGCTTTGTGACCAATGACTCTCTTGATGAGGTATGAGCCTTCCTAGTTTGGCCATAAGGGTCCTTCATTGGCTTTGCATGTGCCAAGAAGTACTAATCACAGAATGAGATCATCAGGTTTATAATTATAGGGGTAAACCCTACAGTTATAGTATCTCGTGACTTATTGCTAGTAGGTCGCGATCCTCAGATGCGCTATTTCTCTCATTTCTTCTGCAAGATCTAGATTCATAGCAAGCAGCTGATTATTTTCCTCCAGATTAAAGGTGACTCTTCAATGTGTCATCACCTCTAGTTCTGCTGGGATCATTGCTTTGGATTTGTAAACCATCGCAAAGGGAGTTTCTTTGGTGGTGCTATAGATTGTAGTTCTATATGCCCAAAGTACCTTAGGTAGCTTATCCACCCATGCTCCCTTTCTTGCTTCCAGCTTTGTCTTCAAGATATGCCTTATTATCTTATTGACAGCCTCGACCTGTCTGTTGGCTTGTGGGTGGTCCACAACTGAGAAGCTCTTTGTAATCCCAAGACCATAACAGAACTTAAGGAATTGCTCGCTAGTGAATTGAGTCCCGTTGTTTTTTATAATCTACTGGGGGACTCCGGATCTATAGATGATGTTATTCCAAACAAATTTTATAATCTTTGCTAAGGAAATCTCTGTGAGCTCTTTCGCTTCTGCCCATTTGGTGAAATAATCCACAGCTACTACTACATGCTTCTAGTTTCCATGAGTTGTGGGGAGTGGTCCTATAAGGTCTATCCCCCAGATCACGAAGGGCCATAGACTGACCATTTACCGTAAGTAAGTTGGTGGGGCCCACAGGATTATCGCAAAGTGTTGGCACTTATCGCACCTCCTGACGAGTTTGACTGCATCCTGCTTCATTGTTGGCCAATAAAATCCTTGCCAGAGAGCCTTCTGAGCTAAGGACATCCCTCCAACATGATTTACATAGTGGCTGACGTGAATTTCTTCAAGGACGGTATCACAGTCTGAGCCATCAATGCACCTTAAAAGTAGGGTGGAGAACCCTCTTTTGTACAATATGTCATCATAGATGCAGTATCAGGCTGCTCAAATTCATAACCTTTGGGCTTCGAGCTTATCATCTGGTAGCTTTCCCTTTTGTAGATAGTCCAAGATCAGATTCATCTAGGAGCCTGGTGTCTTGGCAATTGTCATGACTACCTCTTCTTGCTCTATGCTCGGGAGTGATAGGAGTTCTACCAGAATCGGCCCTAGGAAGTCAGCATCCTTGGTCATAATAAGGTGGGCCTAGGCATTGGCATATGCATTCTAGGCCCATAGTATTTGGTTGACCTCATAGTGTTGGAATGACTTTAATAGCTCATGAACCTTCTGCAAGCAGGTGGCCATCTTCAAACCTCGACCTTGGTATTCTCCTTGCACATGACAGACCACGAGTAAAGAATCGCTAAAAATCTTTATTTTCTTGGCTTGCACCTCTTTGGTTAGCTGTAGTTCAGCCAATAAAGCTTCATATTTGGCTTCATTGTTCATGGCTTGAAAGCTAAACCTCAGCGAGAAGTGCCCCTGCCCTGGCTTTTTGCTCGTTGGATGACCCATCGACATATAGTTCCCAATATGGAAGTTCTGGTGCCTCCACTTTCTCCTGCATAGGGCTAATGAATTCTGCTATGAAATTCGCTAAAGCTTGCCCTTTGATTGTCGGTCTAGGCTTAAACTTAGTCTCGAATTAGGCTAATTCGATCGCCCATTTGAGAAGGTGGCCTGAGACATCCGTCTTTTGTAGGACTTGCCTCAATGGGAACTGTGTCAGCACTTCTATACTGTGTGCTTGGAAGTAAGGTTACAACTTTCTCAAGGCAATTACTAGGCAATAAGCAAGTTTCTCCATTGAGGAATACCTTATCTCTACGTCTGATAATCTCTTACTTACATAGTAAATGAGAAATTGAGCCCCCTTCTTCCTGCATCAAGGCTGCACTAAGGGCATATTAGGGCATTCCTAGATAGATGATCAACTTTTCACCCTTCTTTGATTTTGACAAAAGGGGAGCTCTTCCGAGATATTGCTTGAGTTGCTGGAAGGTGATTTCACATTATTTTATCCATTCAAAGCTCTTCGCCTTCCTTAAGATGTTGAAGAAAAGGACGCATTTATTTGTTGCTTCAGAGATGAACCTACTTAAAGCTGTGACTTGGCCATTTAGGCTTTGTACATCTTTGGGCCCTATGGGGACCTCATATTGAAAAGAGCTTGGATCTTCTTGGGATTAGCTTTAATCCCTCTACTGTTTACCATAAGGCCAAGAAATTTCACAAAAGCAACCCTGAATACGCATTTATGAGGATTTAGCTTCATTTGGTATTTTCTCAAGATTTGAAACATCTCCCCCAGATTATAGATGTGATTGGTGACTCGTTTCGATTTTACCAGCATATCGTCCATGTACACCTCCATTGTCTTCACGATTTGCTCTTTAAACATCATGTTTACTAATCATTAGTAAGTTGCCCCATGTTCTTTAGTCCAAAGGTCATTATTTTATAATAGTACAACCCACGGTTGGTAATAAATGAGGTGTGTTCTTCATCTTAAGGAGCCATAGGAATTTGGTTGTACCTTGAGTATGCATCCATGAAGCTAAGAAGTTTGTGCCCTACCGTTGCGTCTACCAACTGATCAATCCTTGTAGGGGGAAGCTATCCTTGGGGTCGGCCTTATTAAGATTGATGAAGTCAATACAAGTTCTCCATTTCCCATTCTTCTTTTTCACGAGGACAGGGTTGGCCACGTAGGTAGGATAGTGAGCTTTGGGAATGAACTTGTTTGCTAACAACTTATCTACTTCTTCCTTGAGCACTTCGTATCATTCGACAGTCATCGGCCTATGCTTCTGTTGATTGGCTAATGGTTAGGATCGATATTCAATCTGTGTGACATGACCTATGGATCATTCTCAGCCATGTCTTCATGACTCCATATAAAGACATTAGTATTCACCTTGAGGAACTTTGTGAGCTCCGTCTTCATGCTTTGAGACAGGTTTTTACCCAATTTGAGGAATCTTCCAGCATCAGCCTCACTTACTTGAACATCTTTGAGCTCTTTGGTTGGACCCACTGCCCTTTCACATTTATCTCATGAGGATTCAGGTCGTTAGGCATGCCGGTTGAGCTCATGGGTCGTGGTTCTCCCCTGGAGACTATGTCAATTTTCCTTCTTCTTTCTCCCATCTCGACTGCATCCTT
Organism: Saraca asoca; assembly: GCA_026873985.1. Taxonomy (NCBI): domain Eukaryota; kingdom Viridiplantae; phylum Streptophyta; class Magnoliopsida; order Fabales; family Fabaceae; genus Saraca; species Saraca asoca. The sequence goes on along the minus strand of JANHAO010003858.1, from coordinate 12,319 downwards.
ATAGCACCATCAAGCCACTTCTTGTTCCCTATGTATGCACCTAACTCCATGTAGGGTCGAGAATTTTATGGTGAGTGTTTTGGCTAATATCACCATGTCCAGTTCATTCATTACTAGTTGTCCTAACACCACATTATATGTTGAGGAGGAATCTATGTTTAGGAAATTGGCCAAGGTAGTGGCTTGGCATTCTGAATCCCCGAGGGTTATGGAGAGCTTGATTTGTCTAGTTGGGACCACTGTATCCCCTATAAAGCCAAAGAGGGGCTCTAGAGATGGTTTGAGTTGATTGGGATTCATGCCCATCTGATCAAAACATTGCCAGTACATAATGTTAACTGAACTACCCGTGTCGACCATAATTCTTCGTACGTCGATGTTACTTATTATGGCTCATATAACTATGGCATCATTATGTGGAGAATGGACTCCTCGTGTGTCTTCAATGGTAAAGGTGGTGTAGTCAGTGCTCATTTTGGCTTTCTTCACTGGCCCACCTATTTCATCACTCTTTGTGATTAACACATGTCTCACTTCCCATATGTACCGCTCATGGGACCTCTTAGAAGTTCTTGTAACATATGATCCATTGTGAATGGTAAATATGGTCTTTGCTAAGGGTGTAGCTTCATTTTTGAGAGCTGAGTGACACTAAACTGGTTGTTGGGGCTACGGGGGCCGCTGTCCGGAGGGTTAGACCATATAATCCCTTTGGCAACCTCTTTTAATGAGGTTTTCAATTGCATCTTTAAATGGCCAACAATCCGATTTATTGTGCTCGACCTCATTATGGTAGGCACAGAATTTGTTCCTATCTCTTATTTGAAAAGGAGCTTTTATGGGTTCCAAAGTCCTCATTATCCCTCTCCATTGCAAAAATATGATTTGGCGTATCTGATGGGATGCTGTAGCTGTCGTAGCACCTTTGGTATTGACATTGCTCACCCCTAGCTTTCTTCATGACTTGACCTTCAAATCTACTTGCCTAGTCACTTTTATTATTCTCGCTGTCTCCCCTTTTCTTGATTTGGCCTAAGCCACTTGATTCCTTCTTCTGGCTAGGCTTTTTCAAGCTGAAGGTTTCTTCCCACCTGATTTCTTTCACCACTTGCATGTAAAATTTCCCTAAGTCTTTCATCGGGGACTTATATATACTTTCATAGAGCTTACCATCCTTTTTGAGTACGGTTGAAATGGCTGTGAGAATGCTTTCATTAGAAGGATTTTCAATGTTATTGACTTCACATCTAAACTGGGTAATGTAGTCCTTCAGCAACTCATATCTTTTTTGAAATACTATCACAAGGTGGTAGGACAGTGTGAGCTACCTTTTCAATGCTTGGTACTAGCTGAGAAACTTTTCTTGGCATTCTTCCCAACTACGAATGCTTTGAGCAGGGAGGCTCCTAAACCATGCATGGGGTATTTCTCCTATGGTAGCAGGGAAGACATGGCACTTTACTAGTGGATTGGTGATTTGAAGGTCCATCTAGACATTAAATGCATCCAGATGGTTATACAGGTCGATATCCCTGTTGTATAGTGGAATACTTGGGAGCTTAAACTTCCAAGGAAGGGGTTTGACCTCAATCTCTAGAGTGAAAAGTGACCTCTCATTATAGTGACCTCGGCAGTTCTGAGTATTGAGTCACTCTTCCAGCCGCTAGACCCTCTTCAATAGCTCTTCAATTTTTGAGTCTAGAGTTCCTGACTAGGGACCAGTGTTTTGGTGGCCCCCTACATCACCTCGACTACAAGAGTGGTGATCATGGGTTTTAGATCCTCCATGATATTTGTGATTCAGAGAGTGGCATTCTAACCTGTGCTCCTCATCAATTTTGCCTGGGCTTTTCTCTTGGTGCGAGCTCTGGCATCATCGATTTTCTTATTATCCTTCCCTTCTGATATGATGGACTCGTGATCTTTGTCACGAATTGGATGAGCAAGCTGAGCCTGCTCGCTGATGCTCTTCTCTGACGGTCCTTTCCTACTGACCCCTTATTGTTGGGGCTCTCCTTCGGGTGTAACACCCTCAATTTGCCTTTGTGCGCCTTGAGCTTGGGCCAAAGCCAACACCCTTACAATGTCAACTAACTCCTTCATGGTATTTTCAAGTGTTTCCTGATGTTGGAACCATGCTTGAACTCTACTTGCGTTAAAGGTAGTAGGTTGAGAGAAAATAAGGGGTGTTATACTAGTGGTAGTGCCTACCATTGGGGCAGCGGAAGTTCCTGTTATGGGAAAAATTAGGCTTTCAGTTGGAGGTGTCTCTCCTTGTTGCTGCGCGAGACCATATAGTTGGGTAGCGGTAGTGCCAGAACTCCTCATTATCCTTCCTCTTGCCATCATAGCTAGTCGATAGACAAGATGAGAAGAGAATGCAGTTGGGGCCCTATAGTGGGTGCCAAAAATGTTGACGGTAAAATTTAGTTTTGAGGATCCAAGATTTCAGTTAATAGAGGCGATTCTTGAGAACCTCAAATTGCTAGCTGAAAGGTGCAAGTATCGATCAAGGGAGATAAAAGAAGGGAGTAAGGAGAAGAGGTAACAGACACAAGAAGTTATCGTGGTTCGGCTAAAGCCTATTCAGGCTCCTACGTCCATGTTGAATTTTATTATCAGATGAAGGATGGCATTTTTGTTAGATTTACTGAGTTACAATAATGCTCTCTCACTGGGTCTTAATCTATTCTACTAGTGTTTGCATGTAATTCTCACTTGCCTCATGTAGCGGTTCTACCTAACTACATATAGACATAAGGAGGGTTACAAGTGCAATTTTACAGATAGCAAAATGATTACATATGCCACTCTAGGCATTTAATGCTTGGCGTTAGATAATAAATATTGGGTGAATCACTATCGGATATTTGGGGGGCTGATGTGTCGATTTTGAATGATGATCTGTCAGTTAAGGGAAACATATCTCCGATGACTGACTAGACCTTTTGTACATATTCTCGGCATACTGCCTTAGCGACCTGAGGAGGCGTTGATAGGACTCGCTTGGATTATTTGGCAGGCTCCGCAGGGGCCATTCTTTGTGCTCATGTTTGAGCAAGCCGAGATCTTTGTTTCGCTCATATTGTGGTGATCAACGACTTCTTGTTGAGCAACCCTGATCTGGGCTCTTTGTACTTTTGGGCTTGGCGTCTATTTTGATCCACGACGAGCTTGTTTTATTTTTGCTCGGGAAACACCCACAACACATATCATATTTTAGTAAGTTAAGTGGTTAGAATGATAGCCTATCGTTAGTGTGTTGGTGCACTATTTATAAGGAACTTGGGCAGTTTTTTTGAATAGATATTCAAGAAGATTGACCTTTAGAAAAATGGACATGTGTCCTAGTAAAATAAAAATAAAATTAAAATAAAGGCAACACGACAACTTCAAGGTAACTGCTTATCATATGCTCAACATGTGCTCTTGCTTTAGTTATATTTGTCAACAATCGCAATTCTTATGTCGATCCATCCATTTCTCTAACTTCAATATTAACATAGTCAACCTATAAAAAAATGGATGGCTAATAGGATAAAAAACCCTAAATTAATTTCATAAAATACCCATTGAAATTGTTAATTTGAAGAAAAATTTTGGAATAGAATACTAAGTTAGGATTCATAATTTTTTTGTGCAAAATCGAAGCATAATTTTCAATTTTTTCTTCAAATTGAAACATGGTTTAACCTTAAAATAATTTTAAGAACAAAACCCATAAAAATTTGAGGGAAATAACTAGGGTTGTATCTGGACTATTGACACAAAAACTAATTATTCGGGTTTGGAAGAAGGCCAGCTAGCAACTTTGTGCATTGTTTAGCTGTGGCAATTGCACGTGTATACCATGCATCGAGCTAGGGCCCTCCATTTGTTGTGGGGTTTTCATAATTGGTTTCCACTCTTTGAGGCAAAATTTTTGGACATTTTTCAAGATTTTTCTAGAAATAATTTATTTATTTATTTTTACCCAATTTATTTAAATATTCGGGCCTAAAAATTTTACTATGTGATTCCTATATAATGACCTATAGTATACTATTTTCCAAAATTTTTGACACTATTCGATAATTATATGAATTTTGTATGAATATATGCATAAAGTTGGAATTATGTAGGAATTTTGTATAAATATAAAATTGTTAAAGTATATTAAGGAGAGTTTTGTGTTAATAATATTTAAACCATATCAATGTAATATTATTAACATAGTTTTATTGGTGATAATATGAGTATTAGAGTTAAATATTATATTTTTAAAATTTTAAACACCTTATCAATGTTAGGTTTTAGGAATATAATATTTAATTCTTGTATTGTATTACAAAATCTTAAATGCCCTACTGGTGTTAGGTTTTATAGTATAATACTATATAGACAATTGCATAGATTATTTTATGAGAAAAATTTAAGCACGATCAAGTTTTTACATGCATTATATGTGTAATTTATGTTTAATTTCATAAGTAATTTTTCCTTAGTTTCTTTGCTTATAAAATTGACATTGGTGAAAACACCAAATGGGATAAATTATGAGAACTAGGTTAAGTTTTTAAAACTTTATTTGATGATCACAAATTTGGATCTACCATTAGGAGAAGAGGAGTTGGTTATATATGTGGACTTTAAGGCTGAACAAGGGGCCCAACATGAGAAGACTGAAATGGATGAACATCATCACAAGCCTAAGAAATCTCAATTCAAGGGAAATTGTAGATTTTGCAAGAAGTATAAGCATAAGAAGGTAAACTACTTCAAGTATAAAAAGTGGCTTGAAAAGAAAAAAAAAGGTACCCTTTTAGCTCTGGTATGTTTTGAATATAATATAGATGATGTGTCTTTAAGCACTTGGGGGATTGATACTAATGCTACAATTCAAGTGTAGATAGATAAAGAGAGCATATGAAAAATACTGGTTTACTTATTCTGAATAAAAGTACATGTATATATACTAGATAGCTTGTGTTAACTAGGCCTTAAGCTAACTAAACTCTGACCAGTTTAGATTATTCTATAAACATAAGAAATGCTAAGTATGACACAATATATATTTATATAATCTATCACTCCCTATCAAGTTAGAGCATATAGATTATATGCACTAAGCTTGTTATAAATAAATCCAATATAAAGATCTCTAAGGGATTTAGTAAGAATATCAGCTAGCTAGTGACAAGATAATCAGATAGCACATTTTCTCGAATAAAATGACAATTGATTTCTATGTGTTTGGTCCTTTCATAAAAATTGGGTTAGAAACAATATGAAGAGCAACTTGATTATCACATAACAATTTCATTTGAGAAATTTTTGTAAGCTTTAGCTATTAAATCAGTTGCTTAATCCACATAAGCTCACATATTACCAAAGCCATAACGTGATATTCTGCCTCAGCACTTGACCTGGGCATAACCTTTTGCTTGTTACTCTTCCAGGAGACAAGATTACCTCCAACAAGAACATAATATTCTAAAGTAGAACATTTATTAGAAGGGAACCCAATCTAGTCAGCATCCAAATAACTAACCACTTGTGTGTGACTTTTATTCTCAATCCTTGACTAGGTGACCCCTTAATATATTATAGAATCTGAATGATTGCATACCAATGACTATAACATAGAGATTGATGAAACTGGCTAACAACAAAGATAACAAAGGAAAGGTCTAGCCAAGTAATGGTAAGATAATTCAACTTACCCACTAGTCTTCAATATCTTTCAGGATCAGCAAGAGGCTCCCCCTGTCTTGGAAAAAGCTTGGTCTTAGGATTTATAGGAGAGCTTATTGGTTTGCAATCCAACATATCGGCTTCTTCAAGGATATCTAAGGTATACTTTCACTGAGAAACAATAATACCAAAATTCAACTGTGCAACCCTGATACCGAGAAAATATTTGAGCAAACCCAAGTCTTTGGTTTAGAAGTGATTAAATGACTATTTCTTCAATTGATCAATGTTATTCTAATCATTCTTGGTTATAACAATGTCATCAACATAAAGAACTAGATAAATACATTGTCCATGTGAATTATGTTGTAGAAAATAGTATGAATAGATTCATATCTAACCATGCCATATTCTTGAATAAGAACATTGAAATGTCTAAACCAAGCACGAGGGGGCTATTTTAAACCATAGAGAGAGCAACAAAGTTTACAAACTAGACCAGAACCATACTCTCTCTGAACAATAAAATTGGGTGGTTGTTCCATATAAATTTCCTCTTGAAATTCACCATGAAGAAATGCATTTTTAATGTCCAACTAGTATAAAGGCCAAGAATGCATGATAACCATAGAAATAAACAAATGAATAGACATCTTGCAACAGGAGGAAAAGGTGTTAGCCTAGGTTATCCTAGCCACACATATTTTCCTTCGTTTTAATGTTGAAAAATAGTTTTGGTTCATAAACAAGTTTTATATCTAACTATATGTTTTAGTGTTTGTTATGTATTTTACAAATTCAAAGATTCAAAGTTCGTGATTCAAGAGATCCAACTTTAGATCTAGGATTTTTTTTTTTAGGATCTTTCGTAAATGAAATCTAAGTAATTTGATCTTTAAATATTTTTAACTAATATTTTGAGGAAGAATAAATCATTTAGAGAAAGAAAAATTAGATATTTTTCAAATGAGCTATCAAATGATTTTTCACAAGTACAGATTTTATAAAAAACCATTCTTTACTCTGAGAATCAATTCACTAATTGATTCTTGTTATTTTGAAAAATTACTTTGAAAAATATTTCTTACCGAAGGTTAAGTTTTTGAGTTAAATCAATTCACCAATCGATTAAATTCTTAATTTAATATGCTATGATTCGATTCATAAACCAATTCGATCAAGAATGTTCTTCATAAACTTCATTCACAAATCGATTCATTAATGGAAAATAGTTGTAACCACTTTGAATCGATTCCAGAATTGATTCACTAACCAAAAGTTAGTTATTTTGTTAGACTCAGTTACAACAGTTATAAAAAGGCTTAACTACTTTCAGATCTTATATGATTACATCTTATTCTCTCTTTCTCAACTGCAAAAATCAAAGAAATTTTTGAGCTTTACAAGATTATCTTCTTTCTTATCATCTTTCTAAATCAAATTGGTCAAAGATCAAATTCAGTAGATTTCATAGAGGATAATTGAGATTTTCATCTCAATTTGGTATTGTATTCTTATCTCTGTCTTGTTCTTTTGTTTTTTTAGATTTCTAGGTGTTGTAGAAATCTTGTTTAGGTTTAGAAGAACTTGTATTAAATCTTATAGGTTAGCAAGATCCTTGCAAATTCTTGTGTTATAAATTGAACTGGCAATTCAAGAGCCTGGCAATCATGAAGTTTTTCTTTTAATTCAAGAGGTTGCGGATTATCCAAGTGGAGTAGACTTCATTTAAGATTTCAAGTGAAGTTAAACCACTTTAAAAATTATAGTCTTGCTTAATTTTTCTCATGCTCTTTTACATTCCATTACTGCATAACATCTATATAAGATATTGATATGCTATTTACATAATTAGTTATTTAAATTTCAAAGAAATTATTTAGCTACATTAACTTTTCAAGAAGACATGTTTTAATTAAGGTGTATACATATTCCCCTAAAGGAATAAGGGAAAGATCCCATTGTTATCTTTGTTTAAACTCTGATTACAGGACCTGACAAAAAGTATCATAGTAGTCTTATCCATAAACCATTGTATACCTTTAGCAACTAACCACGCCTTAAGCCAATCAAGCTGATCATCAGGACCTACTTTCATAGTGTAAATCCAAGGACAATCAATAGGAAATTTACCTAAAGGTAGGGGAACCAAATCCTAGGTATCATTAGCATGTAGAGAAGTCATTTCATCTACCATGGCCTGACACCACCCTAGATCTAAAATTGTTTCTCTAGTAGTTTTAGGAATTGAAATAATGGACAAGGAAGAGAAAAAAGCACAATAGGGTGAAGACAAATGATGATAACTGAGAAAATTATAAATAGGATGAGGATTATGAGTAGAATGAGTACCTTTTCTAATGGCAATGGGAAATTGGTCTTCAAGAGGTAGGTCCACAGCAAGTGCAGGTGCTAGAGTAGGAAGTGAGTCAGTAGGCACCTCTGGAGAATCAAAAAAGACTAAAGGAATGTTTATCAATATGAGTATGAGATTGCTAATGATATACCTATAGTGGCTCAGAGGATAAAGCAGACTCAAGAACAACATGATTAGGATGAAAAGGAAGAGGAATATAGGGAATAGGAAGAACTTCTGTCAATAAGTGATGTTATGTAGATAGTCAACAATTTATCCTATCTAAGAGTCATGTTATGAACAAAGCAAACACAACCAAAAACACGAAGAGGAAGGTCATACAATGACTGATCAGGAAATAATATGGAATAAGGAATTTTATGCTAAAAAATAGAAGAAGGCATTCTATTGATGAGAAAACATCTAGTAATTACAACATCACTCAAAAATGAAAAGGAACATTATGATACAACAAAAGAGTTCTAGCAGTTTCAATTAAATGTCTATTTTTACATTTAATGACCTTATTTTTTTGAGGTGTAAAATTCCATTAGAAGATATAAATTGATTAAATTCATGGAGAAATACTCAGGAGCATTATTACTTTAAAAGATTTGAATAGTAGCATTAAATTGTGTTTTAACTTTAACATAAAAATATTAAAAAATGGAAAGCAATGTTGAATGACTTTTCATTAAATATAACCAAGTGCAATGTGAATGATCATCAATAAAAGTTATAAAGTATTGAAAACCAAAAGCTGACCTAATGCAACTAGGACCCCAAACATCAGAATGAATTAAAGCAAACAAGGGTGCAACCCGATTATTGATATGCTTAGGAAATGAAGTTCTAGACTATTTACCTAATTGAAATGACTCATAATTAAAACTTGATAGATTGGAAAGACCAAGAACCATCTTCTGAAACTTGGACAAATTTTGATGGCCCAAACATTTATGAAGAAGAGCTAGAGATGTAGCATCAATGCAATTAATAGAAGGAGAGGAAAGATGATAAAGTCCCTGTGATTCATATCCCGTCCCAATCACTTGTCTAATGCTGCAGTCCTAGATAATAGATTTATGGTCAAAAGTGATTGAATAATTCAAAGTATAAGTAAGTTTACTAGTAGAAAAAAGATTAAAGAGGATAATCAAGAATGTATAAAACAAAGTTTAGAGGTACAAAGGGTAATGGTGTTGCATTACCTACAGCTACATCAATTTGTTTAGAGCCATTAGCTAAAGTGACAAAAAGTAAAGATGTTGATCAAGTAAAATAAAAGAGCAAAAGAGAATTACTACAGATATGATCAAAGGCACAAGAATCAAGGACTTAAGATCTAAGAGGAAAAGACTGAGTAAGATAAGCAGTGTGATTATCAGAGTGGACTATAGATGCAACTAATAAGCATGAATGTTGTGATGCTTGATACCTGAGATAATCATTATAATAAGCTCTAATAAGAAGAATAGAATTCTGATTGTCCAGTAGGCTCTTTAAGATGAGCATTATCAATTGGTGTAAGATTAGCACGGGGAGGGCAATTATGCCGTTTATAACATTTTTCTTTGGTATGACCCCCTTCTGATAATAGGCATATTTAGGATGAATTGCTTGATTTCTTTTATAGCCACCTCCCTATTCCTCTTAAGGGCTCCACTGAGCTTGGGAAATTAGTAAAGAATTATCAACATTAGATGACCCAGATAGTATAGGAATAGAAGTAACCTGGAAAAGATGAGAAAAGACTTCTTGCAATGTAGCAGTTGGACTAGCAAGAATCTGATCCCAAACAAGAGTAAGGTTAGTACCTATAGTAGCAAGAGTATATACCATGAAAAATTTATCTCATTGTGCTAAATCCTCAGTAGTAGTTTTACTAGCAGTTAACAAAGCATTAAATTCAACGTTAATAGATGATATTAGACTAACAAAATCCATGATTGACATACCTTATTGTCATAAATTAATCAATTTGATGACTATAGAATATAGACATTGAATATCATTGGTGTAGAGATTCTCAGCCTGTGCCTACAAATCATAACAAGTTTCAAATTAGTATAAATATTATGAAGAGAAGGATCTATGAACTACCATAGAAGGGTGCATAATAAAACATCGACCTTGTCCCAAGCATCTCTATTAGTTTTTCACATCTTCAAATTTAGTGGTTTGATGATCTTTCAAGCTTTGACCCAGGCACCATTTTTCAATAACCTTTGACTAGGAAACATAATTGGACAAACCTAACAATTTTTCTATAGCAATGGTTGGAAAAGAGGTAAAATTTCCAGAGAAAATATAGATTTTCTAGAAAAGGTCTTAGCTACCATGATGGGATTCAAGGAAGCCCTTCAAGATCACAGATCTACATAAAAAAGGTCTGAAAGAGATTAAATAGAGGGTGAAAATGGAACCAAAGCATTGAACTGAAGCGGGTTCACTAGATGGCAATGACTGGTGGTGACACATGGCAGCGTACGATGGCGGCAAATCATTGGGCTAGAGTTACTAGTGAGGTCTAGGTTCAACAATGATGGCAGTGAGGACAAATGCACGCCAGATAAGGTTAGATCTATAGTGTTGATTTGCTACAAATGGGAGGTGTGTGGGAGCATGTGGCTAATCATTTGACAATAGAGCTTCAGAGGTAGGCTAGCAGACAGGGCTAATCATGGTAGTCTGGTCAGATTTTTGATTAGATACTGAGAAGTGGTAAAATCAATGTTAATAGAGAGAGGATGTTTTGATTTTCTAGGTTTGGGAATTTCTAGGGATTTAGCTAGCTCTTGATACCATGTAGAGAGATGAAGAGAGCATATGAAAAATATTGGTTTACTTATTTTGAATAGAAGTGCATAGATATATATATACTAGATAGGCTATGCTGACTAGATCCTAAGTAGGCCTTGAGCTGACTAGATTCTGAATATTCTAGAAACATAAGAAATCCTATACATATTTACATAATCTAACATCATATAACAAAGTCTTTGTAGGCATTTAGAAACCTAAGAAAACCAAGTGATAAAGTGTTGATGTTAGACTTTGGAATGAAGACAGAGTGAAAGTGGAGCAAATTGGAGGTGCTTTCTTAGTTTTATCTTTTGTTCATGTTTTAGAGTTAAAAGACATTGTTTATTTACCTTCCATGAGAAGGAATTTAATTTCTATTGTTGCATTTGACCATGATGGATATTTTTGTAATTTTGGTCATGGAAAGTTTCAATTGCTTTATAATTTCTCTATTATTGGTTTTGGTTTATTATGTGGTGGATTATATAAAATAAATTTGGATCCTAATTTTGCCAATTCTATTAACAATGTTGTTGGTAAGAAAAAGGGTAGAATTGATGATAGATTGTTCATGTTGTGGCATAGATATCTGGTTATATATCCAAGGAAAGAATGCAGAGATTAATAAAAAAAGGAGTTCTTCATGATCTCGACTTCTCAAAGTTTGATACATGCATGGATTACATCAAAGGAAAATTCCCTGTTAGAGCTAAAAAGGGCAAGAGAAGTAGAAACAAGATGTTCTAGAGTTGATCCACATTGACATTAATGGGCCCATTACACCTTAGGCAATGGGTGGTTTTAAATCATTTATAACTTTTATTGATGATTATTCAAGATTTGGATAGGTAGAGCTACTCAGTGTGAACTTCGAAACATTGAATGGCTTCAAGACATTCGAGGTTGCAGTTGAGCTCAAACTGAGAAAGAGGATTAAATATGTGAATTTTGACAAAGATGGTGAGTAGTAGAGTAGATATGATGAAATTGGGAGAAACCCTAGTTCATTTACTAAATATCCATAAGAGTGTGGAATTGAAACTAGTTACACCATGCCCAAGACACTAGAATAGAATGGTATTATAGAAAGAAGAAATCACACACTCATATATATATAGTGAGATGTATGTTACCTAATTCTTTCTTGCTAGGGTTTTTATGGGGTAATGCCTTGAGAACATCCATGTGCATCTTGAATCAAGTTTTGAGCAAATAAGTGCTTGAGTCTGTTGGTGTATGCCCTAGAAGCCAATCATAAGATGATTATTTTTTTTTGCATACATTGTATTACATTTTAAAGGCAATTCAATTATTTTATTTTGTTGTATCTGCGTAATATAAATAAATATAATAATTGTCCTTAGAATAATTTGTTATTATTCTTAAAATGTCCCTAGTCAAGTATTGTTATGAACTAGGATAGCAATAATACAATAAGACTAGTATGTATGATGACTGATGACTGAAAGTCATGGATATGAGATA
>JANHAO010003857.1:0-25322 GCA_026873985.1 Saraca asoca | reverse complement strand
GTGAAGAAACAAGGAGTAGAACAAGCTGAATGGCTTGTCCGCTGGAAGAACCAACCAGCAGAAGAAGCAACTTAGGAAAATGCTATAAGGATCCAATCTCAATTTCCTAAATTCTGCCTTGAGGACAAGACAGATCTTAGAGAGGGTGGTATTGATAGAGAACTGACCCAAGAATTGGGTCTAGACCAGGGTAAAATCCAATCCTCAGATCTAGACCAAAAAATGACCCATAAATTGGGTTAGGACCGAGGCATGACCAGGTCCAAAATAACCCAAGTGTATTCTAGAAGATTCAAGACTAAGAAGGCAGAAAGCATGCATCTTGGTGAGGGGGAGAAGGATGATTAAAAACGTGCTCTGGGGGTGAGGTGGCAAGAGAGAGAGAGTGCATGCTTTATGGTGGGTTAAGATGAGCTGGCATAACTGAATATATGCCAGAATGCATGCTTAGGTCAGATAGTAGTTAATGAGAAAATCTATAAATAAAGGGAAAGGGGAGGAGCCCAGTTTCTTTAGCTTTCGATTTCTGTATTTGGCTTAGCCAAGGAACCCATTTGGGTTAGGGAGAGCATAGCTCTTGTAATTTTTCATTTCCTATCATTTCTTTCTAATACTATCTAGAATTATCCAGTGCACTTTCTGTTCTTCTTCTTCTTCCGCTTCTAATTTTAGTCAGAATTATACAGCAATTTCTCAGTTCTTCTTCTTCTATCCTACTTCTGTACCTTCTACTGTTTCTTTCTTTTCTGTTCTGCTGAGAGCTTATCATAGAGCTCCAAGGCTCTATCAGCCACAAGACCATCCAATCCACTGATCTCTAATCTCTTCAGAGAGGGTAGCTGCCTAAGTGGAGGAAGAGAAAAACAATTCTTGCAATCAAATAGATGTATTTCAGTCACATTTAAGATTCCTAACCAATCTGAGAATTTTGTGCCCCCATAGCCAAAAATATATAGACATTTAAGGTTCTTATGCGATTGCAACTTGTCAAGAATCTCTGTCTATCTGTGAATCAACCATATCATCTTTTCCCCAGAATAATTTTAAATTCTCAATGTATTCCTTATCCATCATCCTTGCCTGAGAGGCTTCCTCCCCATTGCTTACATATTGCAGTTTCTCGATGCAAAGATCATTGCCAAGATTTGAAAGATCACCCATTTCACCGATCCTTGCTCCATAATCTTTCCCAACAATGAAGTGACTTAAATATTGCAGATTTTTTAATTCACCCATTCCTCTTGGCATATTTTGTAAAGGAGTTCCGCTAACATGAAGATACCTCAAGTTCACAAGATCTTGTATGTTACTGGGCAGCATGGTGAGATTAGTGCAGTTTGTCAACTTTAGTGTTTGTATATTGTGCAATTTACATAATGAGCATGGCCAACTTCTAATCCCTGTCCCAGAGAGGTCCAAGTAGCGCAGATGAATTAGTTCACTTACTGAATCATACATAACTTCAAAGAGTCTCAAATTAACAAAGTGACAATACTCTTAAGCACTTGTAATTCAATAGCTCTTGTAGGATATATGGTGGATTTTCAAAAATGATCATGTCCCTCCACCATGCAAAGAGATCAAATTTCTGCCTCACAATATCATCATTATAAATCAGCTGCGCTAGAGTTGTTTTACCAATCCCACCCATGTCCACAACGGGAATCACTGCAATCTTACCATCACTGCATTCATCTGAGAGTAACAAGTTGATTATAGCTTCTCTGCCTTTATCCCTTCCATAAACCTCAGATACTTCAACTAGAGATGTTGACTGTGGTCTCTTGTAATAATTTCTCTTCTCCAATTTTTTTTAGACCCAAAATATCTTTGTGCCATTCTATATCTTCTAATCTCATAATGATATCCTCTATCTTATTTCTCATATCTCTATCCTGGAAATTAAGATAGCTGAAGAAGTTGCTTACCTCTTTCTGAGTCGCAGCTTTGGTGGACAATTCATCCAATAAATCATCAGCCTCATAAACAGCATCCTTGAGATCGTCGAGCCATTTCTTCACAGCAGGATCCTTGATTTGTTTCTACTCAGCATCATTGAGCACGGCATGAACAGCATACAAAATTGTGTCCAACCTTAAGAGCAGTCCCTTGTTGAGCTTTTTTCCTGCTAATGAAGTTGACAATCTCTGGTGAAGCTAATCTCTCAAAAAGAACATTAAGGAAAGAAGAGAGGAAAGCTCCCCCCACTACCTCTGTAGCCATGTTATCTTGAATTGGTAAGTTTTGAGCAGAGAGATCAGTAAGTACTTTGCAATGATGCAACTATCTGTTGTATGATTTGTGAAGCTTGGATTGTGTAAGGAATAAGAACTTGACAAGTGAGAATAAGAGAAGAACACGAATAAAAAGGCACAATTGACCCACAGGGACTTTAGAGTTGATGCATGGAAGTGTCAGGAAGCTGCACTGAGAAATTTTTCCAAAGTGCGCTAGTACTCAGTGCAGTGGTCATAATTTATTAGGTGGAATCTTATTCTGAAGTTCCCCTAATGGTATGTCCTGGTGAAGACCAAAATAGCTGCAGGATTTGAAGAATCTTTTTGTGAGACTAGGAGTCTAAAATTAGCTGCAGATTTCAGGGAAGATGGGTTGCAGTAATCAAAGGTTGGCAGAAAGTACTTGACTTTTCGTAATTGAAACTTATTTCATTTTAATTTGCTTCTTGTTCCAATGATCAAAGGTTAGCAGACACCAAGAAAACATCCAAGACATTCAGAAAAGACAACGATAAACATTCACAAAATCTCACTAGTCTTCAAACAAAAAACTCAACTTCCTCCCCCTCCAATCTTCCAAGGATTCAACTTCACGTTGGAACTATGACGGAATTCATTCGTGTAAAAATTAAGATCTCACCCAATTAATTTGCAACTTTCACCAGATTAATTTTCAAATGAAAATTACGGTCATAGAAAGAAAGGGCATTCACAAAACTATCTCATGAATAGGAAAATGGGGTGAAGATATAAAATTTTATTAATTAATGAATATCTATTACAGGAAAAAGAAAAAAATCAAGATTGGCTATAAAGGCCCTCTTCTTCAGTATGCTTAAAATACAAGGCTCCGACTCCATGAAAAATATACACCACAAATCTAACTTGATCACAAACTCTTCAAGCCATGACATGACTTGGAGCTCTGGCCACTAACTAATAAAGCTGCAATATTATCAAAAATGTAACGCAGCCTTCCAATGCAATTGCTTCATTTTATCAATTTAAAAAAAATTGATGTTCTAATCAGAAGAATCTTCAGACACAGCTGAGTCTGAGCCTCCTTTATTTACAACTCTATTTGCCATAATACCATCTGAACCCTCACTCATAACATCTGCCTCTGAATCGTCCCCTTCTGCCTCTTCAATACCATTGTCATCTTCGTAAGCATCCGCCTCTTCATCACTCACCATGCCTACCATATCCCTGCCCCATCTGCCAGAGGTACCATTAAAACCAACCTCCCAATTTCCTTGTTCATATTCCACAGCTGGGACATTGTCAGCGGAATCCACTTCTTCAGCACTGTTGCTAATATCAGCACCCTCCATGTGTGTGGTACTTACCTTCTCATCATCCCATTCCTCATGCAAGTTTCTTAATGATTCTCTGCCAATCTTGGAGCTATGAGGCGCAGTCCTATGACCCAACAAGTCCTCAACAGCCCTCTTTTCCACTCTCGGTTTCCTGACAGTTCGGCGACCACGTCCACCAGCTTGTCCTTTCATCCCTGTCCCTTGTGCCTGCTGGTTTAGTCGTCCTTTCATCCCTGTCCCTTGTGCCTGCTGGTTTAGTCGTCGACTTAAATTATCATTACCCTTAGCATTATGACAACCTGTTTCTCGTTTGGAATCATCGATTCTTCTAGACAACTTTTTACCCCGTCCTTGATCGTAAGACCCTTGTCCACGTTTATTGCAGCTTCGTGCAATTTTCTTATCAGCAGATTTATTTTGATTAATCAATTCATCCTGGTCTACTGCTGGTTCAAACTCCCTATCAGGTTTGAAGGGAACATATCTTGAAGGAAGCTTCTGCATAAAAAAGCAAAGCAAGCTAGATTACTCACTTGTTCAGTACAACTACAATCAAATTTCAAAATTTAAAGCAATTTATAAAGAACAAATGAAAAAGAGAAGAGACTCACTTCTTTCTCTTCATAGGGCTCAGGTTTCTCGTGCTGTATATAACTGATGGAAGCATCAAACTCGAAAAGTCTCAGACACACAGCAGCAGTAGTTTGTGGTACCCATGGAAGTAAAGGAACTGATTCAGGATCAGTAAAAGCACGAGCAGAACTCTCTGGCATCCTGCTCAATCCCAACAATTCTTCTGTCGTAGAGAAGTTTGATGACAGGAAGTCCTGTTGTAGTGCTCTCTCAAACAAGGTCAGCATCTGCAGTATGAATCACTTCAACTTAGAAATTGTAATTCTTAACCAGGTTGACCATCTTAAGTGTCAACTTTGAAAATTGGAATAATAAATATAACATTTTTATTAGAATTGAAACAGCATGATACCTGTAAAAGTTCCTTGACTGAAGATGATGTGCTCAACTTTGTACCCCAGTGCTTCCTATTTTCTTCAGTCCAAATTGATCGAAATGCTTCAGTAGGAATGGTTACCTGTATATCAAACTGTTAATCAACTTTACCCCTCAAAGTTAACAAGACATAAGATGCTGGAAAGTGAAATCTAATGGAAACAATGCTCAGGACTATGAATGCAGAGATAATATTAACTTACCTCAATAAAAGCCAACAGGGCCTTGAGCAATCTTGTTCGCAACGGAAGAAATGAATCCAAAGTACAAATATCTTTGGAGTCTAACTTCTTCTCTCCACATTGAAATGCATGTTTAGAAAAATTAAAACCATTATTTGAGGAAAAAGTCCGGTGGCAACAATTGCAATGGAAGTCTTCAGAGAAATAAGAGTTGAGACAAATATCACACATGTCCACCAGTGGTTTGCATCTCTTTTTCCCATATTTTGTTGCACATAATGTTGGTGGATTATAGAATTCTTTCCACATCCACTTTTGGAAATCTTGATACCTTCCCAAAGCAGCTTTCTTCTCAGTCTCACTTTTCCCAAACTCAATTTTAAAGGATGACGAGGTTTCCAATGTATCAGCTTTCAAACCACAAAGAGTGCTGCTAGGACTGTCAGATTCAGCATGGTGATCAGGACTGGAATCTGTTTCATCTACTATATTTTTTATACAAGTTTCATCTCTGCTTGCAGTTCCAGCACATTGCACACTCTTGCGAATACTCTCCTTAAATGAATTTTCAATCTTATGCAACATTAAGTGCAAATGGGATTCCCTGATCCCACGCGAGTCCAGTGATGTCAAAAGAGCATCAAAGGCCTGCAAAGGATTGGATACATAATTATATTATAAAATAAAGTGGTTTAAACAAAGCATCAAGATATACTAAGATCATTATTTATCAAGAAAAATGTGTGGGCGCTGCTGATAAGGAAAATAAGGTTGCTTTAAATTCTCTATCAATATAATTGCATACCAACATTCTTCTAAAATGGAGTAAAAAGTAAGAAAAATCATAAAAGAGATAGACAACAGTTGGGAGTAAGTTGACACCTAAAAGAGAACTGTTAACTATTTAGCAGCAAAGATAAACATACCTAGTAAAAGACATTCAATAGAGAAATATTACCTTACAGAGCTAAGAACTAGACCCAACTGTATTTATACAGCAATTGATCCCAAAATTTTGCATGCTAGTAACCATACAGATCACTAGGGCACACACCAAAATATGTACAACAATTCAAAACCAACATAGAATGCAACAAAAACACTTCACCTCTTCAGAATCAATAAGCCTCCAGTTGCCATCATGTAGTTCAACAAAAATCCTGCCAGAGCCAGGATCACTGCTAGAAGCAGATGCAACAAACTGCCAATATCGATTCCGTCTCCGATCTTGGCCAAGAGGCAAGGACCTGTATACATACATCTCTTCTGCTATGTGGGCAATATAAGATTTCAACTGTGAACGGGACCTTTTTGAAGTGTGTGCAGATTGCTGAGTCTGAGCATCATCTGGACCAGTATAAAGATCTTGACCTAATGAGGGCTTCTCAATAGGTGTGCTCTCTGCACCGAAAACAACTCTTTGGTTTTCTCCAGTTCTCAGCGATGCCTCATTAAAATTATTATTATTATTATTATTATTATTAATGTCCAGCAAAGGGCTTTGGATTCCCTCAGCAGCAGGAGATGAGCCTCGTGTTTCAACTTTATTCCCTATAAGAGATGGAAAATCTAACTTATTTAGATTATCATCTTTTAATCTAATTTTATCTATCTGTGCTTCTGCCCACATTTGCTTCTTCAGAGCATTTGCTGCTTCCAAACGGTCCTGTAAAACTCTTCATGTCAATTTAAAGCAAAAAATAACTTCACACAAAATTGTGACATTATCTTATAGGAAAAAAAGTTACCTCAAGAACAACACGGATTGAATTTCCTTCATTAGCCACACCAACCAATGCAACAAGAGCATTTAGACGCTCCTCTACACTAAGATCAGAATATTCTCCCTCTGTAAGGCCTTGAACCCATGACTCTCCAGACTTGCTCTCATCAATTTCCATATTATCTTCAAGATTTCCAGTATTTAGGTCCTTACCAGCAACAGGTTGTCTGGTGACAGCACCTGGACATCCAGCATCCTTGGAACCATTTTCAGTAAAACAGGTCATGTCCTTATCAAACCCATTTTGGACAAGTTCTATATCATGGCCCAAATTTTCTTGTCCATTTGCAGAGCAATTGCTCATGTTGTCATACTGTTTGGAGGTTTTGTTCGCACTTGTATTATTAACAAAGTCATCAACTTCAGGATCCTCATCAATTTCATCACTTTCTGACTCTTCTTCTCTTTCAACATCATCAACATCTTCACCAGCTAGAGACCCATTTTCAAATATCTGAATTTTCTTTCTAGCATCAGAAAGGATAGCCTCAGCATCAGTGGGATCTTTTCTGTATGCAGCTCGCAAACGATATGTTGATGGAGCAATTCTTTCAAAAAGCTTAGTGTCCCTTGTCAAAGCAACAGAGATTGATGCTTCAGGTGTCTTGCTAGTTGTCAGGTCCCGTAGTCCAGATTTCTGAAAGTTAAAGAATACATAAAAAAAGGCACAAAATTTTAAGGAGCACTAAACAAAAGGCAAACAATTCACCTGTATTTTTTCTGCAAGCTCCAGTACCGTCAATCCCTTGCTCCCCTCAAGCGCAAGAACATGAAATGCTGCAAATTTAACCGTTCCAGGAGTCAACCGGTGCCTAGATCTTCGAGGGGCCAATAGACCTCTCTCTTGCATCTTTGCCACTGCATTTTCAGCTGCTGACCCATTACGAAGGATAGAGATGATATTTTCACAACTTTTAGCCTGCAGTTACATTTAAATTTTTTCTCATTTGATCAACACAACAAAAATATGACATATCCCATAGTTAACATATAAATGCACGCAACCAAACATCTAATTGCAACATAAGCCTCCCAAAGGTTCAAGTTGAAAGTCAAAACTTATAAGGAATCATAGTGGTGCTACAAGAATCTTTAACATTTAAGCTCAAGTTGATGAAGTAAAATAAAGAATAATAATGAACCTCATCTTTATCATTTGCATATGACCAGGCGATACTTCTTTTCTTCAGCTGTGGTCCAAATCCAGCAGACAACGCCAACTGTCTGAAAATCTCAGGCCATGTTAATTGATTTAAGTGCTTCTGCCAATTTCGAATGTCAAAACCCCATGCATATGCCTGACATGAAAAAAAAAAGGAAAAAAAAAAAATAAATATTGCATTAGACATAAAACAAGTAGTTGGATGAAAAGGAAAACAGGCAGCATTTTTAAGCATTCAAAGTCCAAAGTTACCCCTTCAACAATCTCTGGATGACCACCTCCAGGATTAGCAGCACCATTCTGAGTGGCACCCAACCCTGTGGAAGGTGTCCTTGCAACATCTTCAATGTCTTTTATAATCAACTTTAGAAGAGCAACATGTAGCTCGCACAACAATCTTGAATCCTGATCAGATGGTAAAACTCACAGAATGAGCCAAAAAGTACGTGGAATAATTCACTTGACAACACAAAATCAGTAGCAAAGGCCAAAGGACTCACATAGTCATGAAATGCTTGCACAAACTCATCAAGAGTAAAAGGCCATAACTCAAGAACGTCTGTAAATGTAATAAAGAATCTCCAAACCTGAAATAGACAGCCACAATTTTAAAACCTTAAATTCAGAAGCCTCAATTCATGGGAAGTGTTAATATAGCATGTATTATAGAAAGTAGTACATTAAAAAAATGCCTGATAAGACAAATAAGCTAGCACTAAAAATATAGCCAAAGAAAAAATATTAAGTCCCAGGATGAAGTTAAATGCTAAATGGACAACCACTTAACTAAGCAAACCATCGAACTATGAAAAAAGCAAAGGTTTAAAGGATCAATGTTAACTCATCCAAAGTTAAATTTCATAAGCTTAACCATCTTGCACACACAGTAATGAAGAGTTAAAAATGATAAACCAAACGGAGTGAAGTCCAGTATCCTATACACATAAAGCTGCAAGGGTCTTTAAGTGATATCCATTGGAAGGAAGTAAAAATGATGATGGGGGCATACCATAAGAAGGTTACCAACATTCTCCTCTGAGTTCATCCAGGGTTGGACAGCAAATGGTTTTTTCAGCTTCACACTTTCAGGTGGGAAAATAATCAATGAATCTACAGCATAATATTGAAGATTCAGAACTCATTCCCGCTTTCATGGTATTAACAGATAAAGCCAATAAAACCCAACATCACAGATACAAAAAGCAAACAAAATAAATTTCTCACCGCTAAATGATTCAAGGTTTTGCAAAGTGTCAAGACCAAGATGAGCAATAGAAGAAACTCCCTTGCTTGCCACAGCCAACTCCATCAATTCCAGCTGTTCATCCTCAATAAGCTCCATAGATTCTTTAGCTATTTTGCGAGCAATTGCCTTCTCCATGGCAGCTTTCCTTCTCTCAGCCTCCTTTTCTTTGCGAAGCTCTTCTTTTTGCCTTCTTTTCTCAGCCTTTTTATATTAAACAACCAAACAAGTAAAAGGGCAATACTTATTACACTCAGCAGTCTAAAAATTAGCTGAAATATGGATAGCATTATCTGACTGAAACATACTCTTAAGTGTTCTTTCAGCAAAGTTTTTTCCCTTCGTTCAAGTTCACGTTTTTGCTCCCGTTTTGCTCTTTCCTCTTCTCTCTGTCTCTCACGCATCAATCTCTCCTCTTCCTTCCTCCTCTCACGATCTTGTCTCTCCACTTCTTTCCTCATTCGCTCTTCACTCTAAAAAAGAGAGACAAAAAAGGAGGATTTTACAAAGAATGTGAGGCCTGTTAACCTCTGTAAACTGAGAAAAAAAAGGGTAAACTAAATTCATTTCTATAAAACCTTTCGTCTAAGGTTATCTTGTTTCTCAAGCTCTTTCTGGATTTTGATCTCATCAACTTCCTTTGCTATTCTAGCATCAGAACTCTACATAAATAAAGTTAAAAATATTAAATAACACATAAAATGATGTCTGGCAAAGAATACCAAATTACCAATACTAATTATTATAAATAACTTCAAAATACCTTTCGTTTTCTCTCCATCCGCAACACTACTTCATTATGGAAAATTTGTCCAGTAGATGGAGCGTAAGGATTTTCTGGTCCAGCAATTGGATGATCACTAAAGTGAGAACCCATTCCAATATTAGCACCATTGTCATCCTGAGGGGGTGATTGACAGGGCATCCATTGCTTGTCCTGAGATGAAAGACGAACACGAGAAGCATGAGCTTGGACAGCATGAATCCTAGGCAGCTGTTCATTTCCGAGCACACAAGATGGAGTTCTAGTGGGACCATCCATAATTGGATTGCTTAAATGAGGTTGGCTTAATTGTCCATATGCATCAGATCTAATACCAGATTGGTTCTGAAGAAATGGATGTTCATGGTAAGCCCTTCCCATAGCCTGGAATGCAGCACATTAAAAATCAATATCCAAAGAAATGCAACTAAGCAGCAAAACAATTTTTCTCCACCGCAAGTAATACAAATAGGTATAGAACGAGAGAAGGTTTTTCAGTTCCATATAGGTTGCAGAAAACACAAGGAAAACTAAATTTTAATGAGAAGCGCTTCTTAATAGATAATCTCCATGGCCAGACAGGATAAAAAATCACTCAACTCAAATTAACTACATAATGAGGTAACAAGAAATAAAACAATTCATATCATGTTTTGAGATTGGCTTTAGCATCAAGTAATTTAGAAAAGGAGGTAACCAACCGAACAGCATAAGAATTAAAGGAAGTAAAATGATAGTTTCACTTGACATTGTGCACAAGTTGGCAGTCAGTATATACATGCCCATACATTACTGTGACATGTGTATAGTTGAGTGATAATTCATGAGACCAAAAAAAAAAAAAAAGTGTACTTCTCTTAAAGATAGAGCCACTTTGAATTTAAATTAGAAAATCTCAAGGACTTGAGAGCGAATGTAGTAGACATAAAGACACATTTAAAATGGTCCTTAATCATAACTACCTTTAATAATAAGATTAGCATATGGAGCAAGTCTGGTGCAGCATCGTGTCTAAGCAGGCTAAGTTTAATAGCTACAAAAAAAATTGCTATAAAATATAGGAAACCGACCTTATTTGGTCTAGCATCGTATCTTTCATCCATTCTGCTATCATAACTAAGATTAGGCCGCTTCCGCTGCTCTGTAACTGCTGCTCCAATAACATATCGCACAATTATCAACAACAAAAGAAGACGCATTAATTTTTTCAGCAACTAATGTCATTATTGCAACTAGCTACTCAAAGATACTGATCAAAGCTATACAACCCCCCCCCCCCCCCAAAAAAAAAAAAGTTAAACATTTAGTGCACAAGAAAGCACATGTGTGTTGGAAAAAGAACCATAAGTAAATTGTTTAATGCTGAGATGACAAACAATTAAGGCATGCCAAGTTAATTTAGAAGTTAAATTGTTTAAGAGAACCATAGCCCAATGAAAGAAATCTAAAAATAGCCATTCCATTAGAAATAAGAAGTCCTGGGAAAATGGAACGTGGGAACATAAGTTATACCAATGGGTGCCCCGAATGCATCTGGTGGTAATGGATCAAACTCTATTCCTAATATGGGTCCATCTTCCCTCAGTGGTTCTCCTAATTGTGCTTCCACACAAGCAACTGCTCTAAGCTCCAGTATAGACTGTGGAGACTCATAATATTCCGGTATGCCCCGAGGTACTACATTCCTCGACTCCAAACGGGCAAACGGGCTTGAGCCTGAACCCGACCCAGATCCATAACCATTGCCGAGCTCAGGACCCAACCTCAGCTCATCCGATGGAGAATCTGGCAAAGGAACCGCAGTCTTCCGCGGCTTCTTTGGCGGCAAATCCTTCTTGTCCTTCAACCTCCGGTGACAGAACCACATCTGCAACTGTCGATCCGACAATCCCAACTTCTCCGACAATTCTGCCCGCATAGCTTCCGTTGGATACGTCTCCACTGAAATTTTATCAAATTTAACAAAAATCAAATTTTCAGCAAAGTTATTAAGAAAATAAAAAAAGCAACAAAAACTAGAAATCCGAAAACAGATTGAACTCACAAGCATAAGCTTTCTCCAACGTTTCAAGTTGAAAGGGAGTTTTCATCTGGCGCTTTGGCTTGCTTTGGCCATCATTGGAACTCACAACTTTCCCGCCACTTCCACCGTGGTCTACAACGTTATCCCTCTTCTGATTGTCATCTCCTGAATCCGCTTCCTCCATTGAAAATAAGGAACGAAACCACCAAAATCTGCTTCAAACCCTAGGAATCCAGAACCGAAACAGGAAGAAGAAAACAAACACAAAGCCGAATAAAAGAATTTCTCTTCACCTTCTCTCTCTTATACCAGAATTCCGTGATTGAAAAGGCACATGATTATTATTCTCATCAAACAGGTATAAATAATCAATAACGATTACAACAATGAATGGGGGAAAAAGCAATGTAAAGGAGGGGATTAGAAAGAAAAAACAAGAAGATGAAGAAGAATAAAAGAAAAAACAATAATAATCGAAAACAGAACAAAGAATGAAAATAAACAAAGTCCTTGTTGAACATTACAAAAATTCTATCACCTTTCATAATTCTTCTTTTATTTTTGTTTAAATTTAAATTTAAATTTAAATGAGGATTATCTGTTTCTCTTATGAACGGTGTGATTGTTCCTATCACACAGGACTTTGATCCTGATGAGCCCTAAAAAAACAGAAACCAAATAGAGTTTATGAAATTTGTCGGATTTTTATTTATTCTTTTTTCTTTTGGAGTTTGCTAAAACTAAAATGAAATCTTTGTTTTTCTTTGTCTGTGTTGTGTCTTGGCGCTGTTTTAATTTCGATGAACTATTTTTCCGAGGTTCTTGTCATGTGTTTTTTTTTGCCCTTTTTGTGTCTTCGGTCGCTGGTTACTGTGGCTTTATTCCTTTTTGGTTCTTTAAAGCCTTTTGAAGGCTCAGTTCGTATGGTTTAGGTGTTGGGGATCTATGGCGTGACCGATGTTTCAAGTTTTATGTTTTTGTGGGGCCCGTTGTTGCCTAGGGACTAGATTCTAAAACATGGGCTTCCGGTTTTTAACTTCGAGCAACGTCGTTTGTCTAAAGCCCGGGTATGTCTTGAGAAAAATGGATCTACCCACGTTAAATGCACAGATCAAAAGCACAATTATGTACGGCATAAATTTTAAAAAATTTTAAATCTTGTATCATTATTTGTATATTAATTCATAAAACAATATATAGTTCAGATGACTTTTAAAGTATAAATTTAAATTATACATTTTTGAGTTATTCTCAAAATTATCGATTTTTAAATTTGAGTTTAATCTTTAAGTGATTCTTTAAATATGACTTACAATCTAGATAGCACGGACACGGCGATACAACATTTTTAATACACGAATATGGTATTTTCAACACGCGAACACAGGAAAACGTAGATATTAACACGCAGACACGACTACTATATGGAATGTCGGTGCTTCATAGCTTACGATCAATTCCTTCAAATTATTTTTAAGTAATTCCTTCATATTTGATCTCTAGTATTAGTGGTAATTCACACAAATCAATTAAATTCAAAACTTTCACTAAACTCATATAATTAGTAAAATAGAAAAGTCAACCGCTCAACTTAAAAAGTGCTAGATTTCTAAAAAATCACAATTCAGAAAGTAAGATTGATGATTCAATGCACAAAAAAGGTGAGGAGTGAGATTATAGAAAGAGTATTAGATACATAACACATGTGCTAGTATTGAATTATTTTTTTATCACATTCAATTTGGCTTTTCTCCTCTTTAAATAAAAAAATTTGAAACACAAATAAAAGTGAGGAAACAACATAAGTGATGCGTAAACTAGAACTGGTATTTACTTATGTCGTCCACTCATAATGATGGCGCAACCCCTTAGGTCTAATGAACCAATACTTCTTAACATAATACTTCTTCTTTTGTGTCCAATAACATTAAACATTTTCTTATAAGTACATACTCATAAACTTAAACGTACAAATTATCTCATAATTATAATGAAATACTCATAAACTTATATGTACAAATTATCTCATAATTACAATTTTCATTGTAATTTATTTGCACATAATTATATTTTCAAAAACTTTATTTAAAATAATATACATATATAACACACACAAAGACATATACAAAACTAAATTGATAAAGATATCAAAATATAATATTTTATTAAATATGTTAAAGTATATAGTATCCATGTCACTACAACAATTGTCTTTAGGGTATTCTATACTAAGATTTGGCATACAAAAAGACTAGTTTTTAACTTTTCGACTTAGTCAAATAATTCTTTTTCATATTTTAAAAATTTTAAATGTAAAAAAGCATTCTTTTAAGAAGATACTCCAAATAACATATAACTTATTAGAATAGAACTTTTAATTATTTTTTTTAGTTTATCCGTCTTATTTTGATTAATTGACAACCAATATCTTAATTAATTAGAAACTATTATTTTCAATGCTTGTTTTTCTTCTAATATCATATTATTTTCAATTTTTTTTACAAAGGCAACAAGGACAAAAAAATCTATATATCATTACATATTTGGCCTATATCCATTAAGTCAATATAAATAAAAATAAGTAAAAAAATAAAAAATATCATAAAATATAATTAATTAGATTTTAAGTAATTTTATTCTTATTACGAATATCTTTATTGTATTAATATACTCTGACATCAAAATAAATATGAATTAATTTACTCTATATATTATATATTGATATTAACATATCTTTTTTTGTCATTTTATATTTATAAACTAATTTAATGACTAAATTTAGTAAACTTCTAATACAATCAATTAATTTATCAACTTTCAACTAATATATAACAGTTGTTGAGTAATGAAAAAGTTAACAGCTAACTTATTAACTACTTCTAACAAATAGACTCTATATCTCCACTCAATAGAGTCAGTTTCAAGTTTTTTTTTTTTTTACACAGAAGGTTGTGATTCAGAGAAAAAGGAGGAAGATTCAGCGTCACTTTGTGCCTAGCTTATGTGATCTAAAGAATTGAATTCTTAAAAGTGTGATAGTTCAAGATATATTTTTGATTTTTTTTTTCAATTTTTTGAGTTTTCATGCAGAATTTGAATTTTATGACACATAAAGATATGATATTTATATTTCTCCAATATGATACTATCATGATAAAAAAGAGAATGATTGAATCAAATTTTATTTTGTTAATAGCAAATATAAAAAATCCAAATGTAATCAATAAAGTTTTTTTTTTATGTAGGATTTTCACACTCTTTAATTAAGAATGTGAATTTTGTAATAGGATTTTAATATTTTTTATAAGAAGATGTCACAATAAAATTGAAAGATGAAAAATGAAAATAGTATGATTGAAATGTGATAGACTTGTTGATTCTCGCAAATGATAGAAAAAACCATTGTGGAGAAGCCAAAGATAATGGCCTTGGGCAAGGACCTTCAATGATTAGGTCAGTGGTTATGGCTTTGTGAGTATTATAAGCTTGCATGACAAGGGTATAATAAAATAAAGGTTTGGAAGCTTCATGGAAGGTGCCAAGGGTTATTACATTGTGCATCCAAGAATAAAGTGGGACTTTTGCCCAACCCCGTTGCCATTCTCTTTCTTCCTCTAATTGGGGTTCAAATCTTAATCAAAGCTTTTCAACGCTACTTTGCATTTGTTGGATATCACTTCAATTTACCCATTTTTTGTTTCTCAAAAATTAAATTTTATTACATGCTGACATAACTTTGATCACCTTTTGGCTTATAACAAAAATCAAGAGACTGGTTTAAGGAAAAAAAAAATTATTTGGAAAGAAGAAAACTGGTTTAAAAAACAAAAACAAAAAATAAAAGAGAATATTTTATTTAGTTGTGTCCCCTTTCTGACTTTGAAGTCCTGATTTTGTTCTTTTAACTTTTTATTTAATTTCCTTCTTAAAAAGTCTAATTCTGATGCAATCTTTTTTCCATGATTATGTTTATTGAAAAAGCGTAATATTATTTGCATGTATAAATAATTGAATCAGATTTACTTTGCACCATTTTTAAAAGGTTAATACTATTCACATTTATTTTAATTTATTTAATAAGCTTAATTATATCTTTTATCATTTTAAAATTCAAATCGATTATATTTAATCTCCTTAAATACATTATTCAATCTTGATTCTCAAAATGCCAAAGTAAGTCCAAATTATATCTCAACTCTGTTATTGTTATCATCTTTTGGACGGAAAAGCTTCTGTGGCAAGTGATTATCCTATGTGGTACTGGGAGGTGAAAAAAGTGAGGTTCAAGTTATCACATTGGATTACATGCTGACATAACTAAACTGTATTTGATACAGTGATGCATTAATTAATTATATATAGTTCATTAATAACATTTTTTTTTATAATTGATTATATATAATATTTTGAAAGATGTATAAAAAAATTATTTTTTAATTAATATACTAAATACACAAGAAAAGGAAGAGTAAGAAAAATAGATTTTGTTTTTGTTATTAAAATAAGGATAATAATGATTAAAAAAAAAGAGAATCGTGATGATGATATACATATAAGTTGAATGTTTTTTTCTATAATTTTAATTAAAAAATTATTTAAAATAATTTTCTATTTAATTAAATTTATTGTCTATAATTAATTATTAAAATATCTTAAAAATATGATTAAACAATTTACAAAGTATTATAATCAATTATTTCACTAATAATTAATTATTGAAGATTCTAACCAGTTTTCCAAACAATTACTTACATTTTTTTCCTTTTTCTTTTCTTATTGTTTTCTCCTCTTGTTTTTCCATATCCTTAACTTCCGTGGGCTTTCCCCCTTTCCTTGACTTCTTCTTCTCTTCCTCCTCCGTCTTCACTCTTCTCATTGAAATCCCACCTGTGAGTTTTCTCTTCCCTCACTACCTAGTCATTCCCTCTTCACGTTCTTGTGTCAACCACGACCATTTGGATCAAGTAGCACTGGTGTGTCATGCTCTTCCAACTTTTGTGTGACTAATTTCACTAAGGACTAGCATTGCAATTCTCAATACTATTGGAGGCTGAACTAGTTATATTTTCCATTAGAGCCTGACACAATTTAAAATAATTAGTCCTGATTAATGGTCGGTTGAAACTAAGTAGAATTGTTATTGGGCATAGCCAGCCTCCAATCATTCGACTATTTCCTTGATCAATCGACTTGAAACATGTTGGGTGGTAATTGTGCAAAATAACCGCCTTAATAAATAAATGATAAAAAACGTGATCAAATTAACATAAATCATGTGACAATACTAACTGTCTATCGAGATTTTCGCAGGTATCTTAGTGCGCTGAAGATAAATGATCACACACAATTCATCGAAAAGCATGTCAATTGATACGGTTAACACCTATATATATCACTTGATACTTACTCTTTTAGACAACTTGTTTATACTAATCAAAACTTTACTTAAATACTGATCAACAGATCACTTTTATCATGCATGACTAACTTCTTTGTACTTGCAGGCCACCATTCAACCAAACATCTTCTCGTCATTCGACCTCAATACTTGACAAAGTTTTAGAGTCATACCTTCCTCAGTTCCCTCACAACATTAATCCAGTAAGAGATTTTGAAATTCTTTCTCATTCTTATTGCAATTTAATTATTTAATTCAGTTTTTATTCTAATTAAATTCCACTATCAGTATTTCTATTTTTTATTCTAGTTTTAAATATGTTTTGAGACGCTGCTTTGTAATGGAGAAAAAAATTTTCAAACCTTATTATGTAATAGAATGATGAGTTGGGCTGGATTTAATTGTTTGTAGTGATAAAAAATTTCCAGACCTTGCTATGCATCGGTGACTGGAGTTTTTAGATTTACTTCTAATCTTTTAATTTATATATAATTGTGGAATAGGTTATTCTCTTTCAATTTGGATCAGATGAAAATAAAAACTATTATATTGGAGCTGTAGTGGCTGGTCGGATGATTGGGCTAGCGGAGGAAGATAGGCAGTGAAAGGGAGGAAATGGGACAGACAAGCGTGCAAAGAGAGAGAGAGTGTGTCAAAATCATGGGGAAGTTGGGAGGGAGAGGAAACAAGGTGAAAAAAAATAATGTTATGAGCAAAAGCTGAGGTGGAAAAATACGTCCCATTTTTTTGTGTCACATTTGTTATGATGATAATTATGTTTGAAAATAGATAATAATATATCAAGAAAATCAAAATTGATTTTATTTTTTTTTATAAAAAATCAAAATTAAATAATAATAGTAAGAAAGTTAAATAGGATTGATTTATATTTTAGAAGGATGAAACATGTATTTAAGTCTATGTAATGTTATTGAATCATACTCGACAAGCTTCAAATATATGAGATCACTAAATAAATCAAACAAACTTAAATGAAACCATGTTATATGTACAATGAGCAAAATTGAGCATGTGATGGCCAATAACATGATGTTTTAAATAATATAAGTTAAGGGGTTGGCATAAATTGTTCTTTTATGTGCAAGTGATAAATACCGAGGATAAATGGTACAAGTTCTGCCACTTGCCAACAAAATAATGAAACGAAATAGATTAATCGCTTAGCATTATACATGATTTATGGAAAGTAACATGTTTTCTGAAGAACGAAATTTGTGAAAAAAATAAATATATCTAATATTATTATAATAGCATATATATATATGTATATGGAAAATGAAGCCCTCACTTATTTTCAATCAACCTCTTGCGCACAGAGTGGAGTTTACAAATAATTTCATATATTAAATGAAGTTGAGTAAAAATAAACAGAATAAATGAGTAAGACATGGTCTATTTTTGCCTCACATCTTAAATGAAGCCACGTGGAACCCCGAGGACATACGCGATGCGTAATCAACTATAACAATTTGAAAGTATGTTGCTCTCATTGAACGAGAAATGTAGTTGGATTCTCCCACTGTGAGATGATGTAGGACGATTTCTTATTTATACAATGTTTATGGCACCATTTTTTAGGACTTTTTAGATAAATAAAAACAAATAAAGAAAATATATATTCACACTTATTTTAATATACTCATACTTTAACGATTGTCATGAATTTAAATCTTCTATTTGTTTTCGTCATTTAAGTGTTACATCAAAAATACAAACACTATTTTATGTGAATCTCATTACACATAAAATCAATATTCCAATCTTATCCATACATAAAATATTATCTTCATCTCTCTGAACATATATAAAAACGGTAAAAAGGATTCAAATTGCTGTATATAACCCTAGAGAACATAAATCAAACATAGTTTTGTTGACCATGACAAAAAATCATACCATGTTTTTGGCCTAACAAAAGAAAACTTGATCAACCCAGCGCACTCTAAAACATACCTAGTTGAAGTGTAGTATTTATCCCATAATTTGTTGATCATATTTACAGCTTTCTTAGTAACTCTTTAAGAAGAAAGATGGATACATCAATTTTCAGTCAACATTAGACGTTTGCAAATCAGATTGTTATTTTGAATCAAACAAAAACAATCGGGAGGTAAAAGACAAAATAGCAAATAAAAATTATTGCGAGGACCATACAATACTGAATCTGTCACTCAATTATTTTTTAAGGAAATTTGTGATGATTTCTGGTGTAAGACATCCTCCAAGCTGATGCCTCTTCCTTATGCAGGTTTCTTTTGCTGACAAGAAAAAGAAGAGACAAATTCATGTCAACCTAAATTGATTTACAAGGCCACAAATATTGCGGAGAGCATAATATCATCATTTCAATAGTGAATTTTTATTAATTTTTTAACTTCATGCAATAAAGTATGTGCTTCAAGTAAGAGTAATAATTGCTAAGCGTTTGGATTTACATTCTTTTACACTAATTACAGTAACCAGTGATTGATTCAAAAAGAATGTAAATCCAGACGCAGAAGGACAAGCAGGTAACCATCCTTATTCTTTTAAGTAAACAGCAGAATAAGAGAGTAAGTGCAGATACAAGTTTGTCTAGGACATGTAAATTAATGATGAATTGATATCTTTGCTCAAACATCTGATCATGCAGTAGTAGTGGAATTAACTGAAATGGGACTCACTCGTTTCTCTTCTTCCATTTTGGCTTTGATGTAAGAATAAATGGCCACTCCAGCAATTGCAATGACTGTTCCAATACCGGTTTGAGTGGAAATCTTGTTGCCTGCGTGGAGCAATTGGCTTAATCAGAACCTCGTGAAGCTGATGTAGGCTTGAGGAAACAGAAATCCAACAAAATAAATAGAAGCAAAACACAAAGAAGGAAAGAAGATCTTTACCAAATACTATTATTGTGAACCCAATCACAAATACACGTTTGAGCACATTGCCAACTGCATGCGTGAGTGGTGCCACCCTTTCCAATGTGTTGGTGGCCAACTGGTGATGAAAAAATGCAGAAAAATTGTTACCAAATCTCATGTTAGTGATGGATGTGTTTCTTTAGAAAGATAAACTACAAGAAATACTATTTCACCCTGGTCAGAAGCTACAGCAGGAATGGCTTAACGAAGATAGAAATTCTTATAAACTCATCAAATTCAAGTAAAAGAGAATTAACCTGATTGTAGAGGTGGTAAAACATTCCCACCCAGAAGAGATCTGAGATGAACTTGACGTGACCTACTTTAGCAATTGCATCATTGAAGCCATGCTTGATCAGTGCAGGCCCCTCCACCTATGAGATGAAATAATGCATGAACATAGGAAAGGGTTAAAAGAAAAAATAAGAGCAATATACTGCATATTCATCATAATACAAATTGTTTTGCCTGCGGGAATAAGAAATGCTCTACTCACGATTATGGCAGGTGGTATGCAGACAAATAGAGCAATGATGGAAATGTAAGCATAGACATTGGTACTATCCATATCAGTCTGCAAATGAAAGTTTGATATCAAGGAGGAGGGAAAGCAAATTCAAGTATTTTGGAGGATAGATTTACATAAAGGTTCATGAGTGGTATAGAAGATAACCATGGCTTTCTTTGAATAGATGCTTCGGTATGTAAAGGAAATGTTCGAAATCATAGCACTTATAAAGCCGGTCCAGTTGAATGAGAGCTCAGTCAATGATGCCATCGACACACCTGCATATTGGATGAAAAGAAATTAGGAGAAAATTGCACTCCTTGATTCCCTCTGGATATATACAAGCATTACTTGAATTTTAGAGTCTACATTTTTTCAAGTTTAAACTCAAAACTAAAAGAAAAAGAGTGACTCTGTAAAGAGAAGAACTTTATCCAACAACAAAACCAATAACAATTTATAGATGGAAAATTCTAACGTACTCCATGAGTAAATAAAGATTCTTAATCAATGAAGAAAGATACACACAAGAATTTGAAGAAGGAGAAATGTGGGTCCCACAAAAATGGAACCCTCTCTGTCTTGTGTTTATCTCTTTCTAAATGGAGTAAAAATCTTGCTTTACTTAACAACCATAATAGAATCTCTCTGCATAGGCATATAATATAAGATACCTCATGCGACCTATAGAATATGAGATCTTACCAATTACAACGGGAGCAAGTGAAAGCCATAAAGTGAATGGTATTTGTTGGCCAAGTATGAATTGTGAGGCAGCAGCATTGAAGAACGGCTCAAGTGCTGAAACAAAAAAAGGTTGCCGTTGTTATGAAATAAATACAATTTACACAGGCTGTCCTCATTCTAAATTTTCATAGATTCAATAATAATTTTGATCACCTTTAATGGTATGTGTGAACGAAACAGCAACAGCTGCAAATGAGACATTGCTGGTCACATGGCCTATTGCATGACACACGGCCACCGGAATGAGCAGCTTCAGCAGGTTTGAGTCGATAGGCTACAGAAACGCCACCGATGAGGGATCCAAATATCAGTGTACATGCTAATTGTAAGGAGCATTCCAAGAAATTAACAAAACAAAGCTAGCAAACTTAATTTCTCAGTAGAAAGTACACCCTTCTTTTTGTGTGGTAACATTTGATTTGCTTTCTTCTTTTTGTGTGAGGGATGTTAATACCGAATTTATCATAAAATTTAAACTTAAGGCTAAGTGGATTTTGAAAAATTTAAGTGTGTTTGGCGCACCAAAAAAATTAGCTTTTAGCTTATTGACTTAGTTAAACAGCTCTTTTTTCTTATTTTAGAGGTGCTTGATGTATTAAATTTTTTGAAAAAAAAAGCACTTTTTTAAGAAGTTACTTTAAGTAATGTATAACTTATTAAAACAGAACTTTCAATTATTTTTTCTAAATTTATCCTTTTTATTTTAATTAATTAATATAAATACTAAATAATTTGAAAAGGTAATCCATGAAAAAAAAACTCAAGCCCTTTTTATGTATCAATATTTTTTTTATAATATTATACTATTTTCAATGTTTGTTCTTTTTTCACAAAGTTAAAAGGGGACAAAAAAACTTATATATCATTATATATTTGACTTACGTCTATTAATTTAATATAAATAAAAAATAAATAATAAATATGTGATATGATTAAATATAATTAATAATTATATTCTTATTCTGAATATCTTGATTATATCAATTTGACTTCAATTTCAAAATAAAAGAAATATATTTTATATATCTAATGATATCAACATATCCTTTTATGTCATTTTATATTTATGAGCTAGTTCAACAGTTAATTTTACCAAACACTTCTAATACAATCAGCTAACTTATCAGCTTTCAGTTAACAGCTAGCAACTAGTAGCTTGTAAAACAGCTAACAGCTACCTTTGGTTAACAGCTAGTAGCTAGTAACTTGTAAAATAGCTAACAGCTAACTTATTAGTTATCAACTAACTTTTTAGTTACTTGTACCAAACAGACTCTAAATCTTAATACTTTTACTATTCCTTTTTCTATGTGGTTTTACAGATTTTTTTTATCTGTGGCTTTAAAAAATTAATAAAAAAGTGCCTTTTTTTTAATTTTACCCATATTATATATATTAAATACTTACTTACTTTACACACTAACTTAATAAAATGTAACTATGTTCTATAAGTGTGTATTTATTTTAAATAAGAGTTCAAATTTAATTCATTATGAGTTTTTACATAAAAAGATAACATGTTACTTAAAAAAATAATAATAACTAACAATTTTTTTGCCAACTATAGGGGAGTTTTAACAATCTTTAACAACGTGACTATATGAGTAGATGATGATATAAAACAAATTTACACTACCTATTACAATGGATCAAATTTATATCTTTTAAATATTAGATTTTCTTTTTCTGCCTTTGTATAATAGATAAAAAAAGGAGGAGTAATAACAAGATCAATTAGATTTGGTTTCTGGGCTGGGACTTACAGCACGCTTAGGAAGGCCCACGGCCCAGCTCAATAAACAGTAAACCACGCCCACGAATAAATGGATGACAGATACAAAGCTGCACAGAACCAAATACACAATCATTTGGCTTAGATTGAAGAGGGAAACAGTAGAAAATCATGCTACTTTTGGCAAAAAGTTAGAAGATTGACAAAAATAATTACATTAGGATTCACAGTATATGATCAATTTTAATTTTATTTTATGCATATAAGATTCTGATATCAAAATTAAAAGGAAAAAACAATGTAAAGAAATTAGAACCTTAGCTTACTGAAGACAATTAGTTTCTACAATCGAATAATTGCAGCACTTACTAAGGGTAGGGGAAGTAATTGTAGATCTTCTTGTTGATGATGTTAAAAATCACATTCAAGAAATACCTGCAAAAATAGCAAAAAGTGATTTCAGTTCACGAATCCCAACCACAGAGAAGAGAAAGAAACCGAAAAACACAGAGCCAAACAGTGAAGAACACGAAACCAACCACATGAAGAAGAAAAATCCGGTAACGAGAGCCGGATACTTGTCCAAAAACCCCACCGGAGCAACTTTCGCATCTCTGCAACACCAAAACAACTGCATTAGTCAGGACATCGACGACGACGATTTGACCGAGTCAGAACGGATGAAACGGACCTCACCCGGCGGAATCACTTCCCTCTGCTGGCGACGATGCGGCAGCCAGACAAGGCCGTAGAGCATCCTTCCTCAGCGAGCTCTCGGGTAGCAAAGCTGGACGGAGCTGCCTTCCCCAAATGAGGTTGCCACCGTCGCTAACGGTGCCGACGGTCTTGACGGAGACAAAAGAGACATTGTTAACTTCCCTAGGGAGATTAGGGAGGCGAGGGAGAGAGGATAACGCGGTGGCGCATGACAACACTCGCGACTCCATGAAGATTGAAGACAGCGATATCGACAGCGAAGAGAAGAAGCTAAAACAAAACGATATCCCGCTCTCGCAGAAGCAGCAACAACATCAGCACGGCTAGCGAAAGTTTTCAGTGGCTCCGGTTCTCCCTTAACTGACTGAGTATTAATCCAGTGTGTCGCGTCTTAGATAAATCCTATATGTGTTATATAATGATCACTGTTCGATATGATCGAAATGATAAAAAGGCAAGAAGTGTTAAATGGACGGTGCGAGATGGTTGGGGAGAAGGCAACAGGGTGGAGGAGAGTGTAGGATGTTATGAATTGAGGAGGATATGTGGAGCCCTCTTATCCCAATGAGTGGTGGTGAATGGGTTATTGTGTTTTTCAATGCCTTATTTATGCTTTTTCTATGCTCGTGTCTCTGTCGTGATGAGGTGGCCTCTGTGAGTTTACTACTGAAACCGTGTGGTCACGGAACAACTCTTACTTTCTTGTGTTTGACATACTTTGTTTTAATGATGTCATCTATTGATATTTATTAGTTATTTATAAAGCTTAATTATGATTTTGATATTCATAATATACAAATTAGTATGTTGTCTGTCAATATAATTTTTTATTTTCTTCATTTGAATATATAATTTGAATCAAATTTAATTTAATTTAAAAATTAAAAATTTTAATTGAAATATAGAATTTTAATTAACCTCAAAGTCATCAATTATTGAGCAAGAAATTAGGGAGTAATTTTGTCACATCAACAACTATACAGATCTCATGATGCATTAATGTTTCTCTTTTGTTTGGAATCTAATTTTTCCTTATTCATCTGTACATGTCAAGTTCATCTTTCAAGGTCTGCAATACGTTCTAATCATCATATTATTAAAAGAGGCTTGCTTACACTGTATCTTTTATACGTATCAGTTATATAGAGTTTTTTCTTCCCGCCCAATTAAAACGTTGCGTATTGGCCATTTGCCCATTTGCTGCTCTATACAAAAAATGGTATTTTCCCGCTCACCGCACACGTTACATTTTTCTGTCATACGTAATGTGGCGATGTATCATTTGTTTCTCTTGCTATTTGGTTTTCTCCGAAGCACAGTTGTCAATGTAGGCTAGGTGTTCTAAGTACAAAAATAATGATGGTTCCATTAAATGCATGCTTATGACTTCCCGAATGCTAGAATTTTTTTCCCTCTGTTATTGTTGGGTTTCGTTGAAAAATTTCTTACACTGCGTTCTTTGCTGATTCTTTCCAGAGGCTTTTGTAGGGAACAACTGAGGTACTTCAGTGTCTTCTTCTTAGTGGTATTATGGTTGTTGATATTTAATGCGTTGGCTGAGTTATTGGAATATCTT